>JAJMLC010000003.1:0-108559 GCA_030569495.1 Pichia cabralensis | reverse complement strand
AAATAACGCCCCTTGACCATCATTATATCCTGAGCTACTAATGATTATTGAATTCTCTGAAAGTTTAATCATGTTATGTCCAAACATAGAGTTTACATACTTGTGTGTGTCAAAACTTTCAAATGGTGATATTTTTGAGATTAGTGTAAACTCGTTATCTTCTATGATGTAAAAAAAAACAATTCCACATGATGGGCATTTTAAGTTATATGAAAACGCAGGAGCTGAAATAATTACCCATTCAACTTGGTTTATAACCCCAGTCAAAATTTTGCCATAGCCAAACAAAGCTGTATCTCTTGAAGTTTTTCTATTTTTAAAGTTGATGTCATCTTTTTTCGGAACAAAATATGGTTTTTTATTTTTGATTAACCCCTCATAATTACCAGAATATTTGTCAAAAACAATCACACTACCAAGTGAATTAATTCCAATCAAAATTTTATTTTTAGAAGTTGAAAATGAGCATCCAAACTGTTCATACGAATTATTTTGTAACAAATTAGTCGGGGTTTCATAAATTTTTAAAATTAATAAATTAATATCAATTACCGGAATATCAAATTTATGAATTTGCTTGAAATCATTAATATAATTTATAAATTTTTTACCGTCAATAATAATAACCAAACCTCCTTGTTCGTGTTTATGTAAATTGTCTGAAAACATAGACCCTATTACTAGATCTGGAAACCCGTCATCATTCAAATCAAACTCAACGTCACTTAATATATTAAACTGTTTAATACCTCCTTTACCTATAATCGTATTGGCTTCTGGATTTTTTAAAATTGCTACAACTTTACCACATAAAAATATTTTTATTTGACAAATACCAGACTCAGAAATAGCTAAATATGGTCCATTTGGTAGATTCCAATTATATAGTGTATCACCAAACTTTGTAGGAAAATTTAATGTTGTCCCCAAACTTGTAAATGATGCCTTTTTAGTAAGTGCTAGAGCCTTTATGTTAGAAGCAAAGTAGCTAAATTTTTCAAAATTTTCACCTTTCAAAATTCTATCAAGTTCAATCAAATAGACATTACCTACCACTTCTTCAAAAGGAGAAGATATTGCAATAGTGGGTCCTTCTAAATAATTACCTATTGAAATTGCACTACCGAATTGTGAGTTTGATATTCCAGAAGATAAAAACAAATTGTCGTCTGCACTGAATAACTTTAAAAAAATGGATGTATTATTACTTGATATATCTTGAATAGATGAGTTATAGCTATTTTTATCATTATAATAGCTATCAGAAAAACTTAATTCCCCAGATTCAAAAATTGGTTTACAAATATCCCAAGGGTTTTTATATGTAGAGTTAATAAACCATAACTCCAACTCTGATATGCATATTTTCAAGGTATTAACAATTTGATCAATACCACCATAAAAGTAGTCATTTATTAAAACGCTTGATAATGGAGATTCCTGTAAATTCAAATTTATTCTTCTTCCACTCATTCTTTGTGCTATAACAGTTGTAACCTCTCCCTGTAAAGCAGAAAATCCTCTATCCATGCAAAATTTTAGTTTCGATTTGTTGATTGACGGAAAGTTTGCATTATGATAAATTTCGATTATGTCTTCAATTGGATAATCCCATCTTTTTCTTAATCGAGCTACTAAAAGGTTGAAATCATTATCTGAAAGGTTTTCAAATTGTTTGTCCAAAATGATAAAGTCTCCAGCTGTATCCAAAAAGTTATGTGCTCTTTGATAGTCTCCGTTAAACTCAACTTCTGATAACATTTTCAGCAACCCTTGTGAAGTATTTAATGAATGCCAGGCCACATCAGTAACCTGATGTGTGAATACTCCATACAGAAAAGCTTTCAATTTAAAATTATTTGATCCTTTTAGTGTGTACTTCTTGTGGTAATAATCAATGGCAATTTTTAAAAATAATGGCCAATGTGAAGATTCTGCTGCCAATGACTCACCAAGACAATCATAAAATGCATCTGGGTGAAATGATCCTGCATAATATTCATTTTCAAAATCGACTACTTGATCAGGCAAATCATTGATGAGTCTTGAGGCAATATAAAAATGATTTAATACACCAGCTGATTCAATCTTAGCCACATTAAAACTGATGATAATATAAATTAGTATAACAGAAATCAAGATAGGGTGAATCATGTATATATATATATTAGAGAAAATAAAACAAAAAAAAAATAAACTGAATTGGTTTTTTAATTAATTAATTTTTTTTATTTGTGTTTCGTTCCAATTTTTTATTTTTTCTTGATAACCAAAACTAATTATTTTAACTATTTATTAAAAGCCAACAAGGGATATACTTAGGTCCAAGTATATATTCATCCTAAACTCTAATATTGAGTGATGGAGACAGCAAGACAATTACCTGGATGGGTAGTTATGATATGTGGTATCACCACCTTAATTGCAATTTTGGTATCATTTTTAGGGATGTTCCTACAAATTAGTAACTACAGGAAACCGTTTGAGCAAAGATTGATTGTAAGAATTCTAGCGGTTGTACCGTTATTTGCAATTAGCTGCTATACAATATTAATCAATTATAATTTGGGCAGATTCATTGAACCAATAAGAGAGATTTATGAAGCTTTTGTTATTTATACATTTTATAAATTGTTAGTACTAATGCTTGGAGGAGAAAGGAAAATTATTTTAATGACATTAGATAAGCCACCAACTTCACATCCATTTCCTACAAGTCTGTTTCTGAAAAAAATCAATATATCAGATCCAAAGCATTTTTTAACAATCAAACGATGTATTTTACAATATGTATGGATTAAACCTTTATTATATTTTTTAATATTTATTACAACTTTATTAGGCTTATATGATGTTAATGATGTTTCTGTGACAAGTGTTTTTGTTTGGATTGGTATTCTATACAATATTAGTGTTACAATATCGCTTTATTCATTAGCAATGTTTTGGAAATGCTTGTATGATGAATTAAGTGTTTTTAATCCATGGAGAAAATTTATGTGTGTTAAATTAATTATCTTTGCATCATATTGGCAAGGTTTAATAATTGGACTATTTAATTGGTTAGGGATATTCAAGGAAGTGAAAGATAGTAATGCGATCAATTTATTAGATATCAATGAAAATGGTGGAAATTTAGGTATTCAAATTCAGAATGGTTTATTATGTTTTGAAATGATTTTTTTTGCTTGGTTACATTGGAATTCATTCCCATACACAGATTTTATTGCATCAAAAATACCAGATGCTGCAAGAATGGAAACTTGGCATGCAATGAAAGACTGGATATATACAGGCGATTTAATTTATGATTTGAAAATCACAACAATGTATGGAGATAGTTATAATTTAAAGAATTTCGATGCAATAACTGATTCGAAAGTTTATAATAGTTCTGATACGTTTAATCAAAAAATTTATCAAGGTTTAAGAGTATCTGCTAATGGTAAAAAATATTGGATCAGTATGAATGATGATGATAGTATACACAAATCAGACTTTAACGAATACACTTCAACTAATAATAATTATGGTGAAACCTTTTCAAATGATAATAATGAATCAAGTGGGTTCAATGATAGTTTTAAAAATAATAATAACATCAGCAACAATAATTTTCATAATACTAAATATATTGAAAATCAAGCTAAGATATTGTTAGGATCTACTGATAAAAAAAAGAATAGTAATATTGATGTTAATACTCCATTATTACCCAATCCAAATTTAGACGACTCACCAACCAAAAGGGGATATTTGAGTACAATAGATGATTTAATCGATGATAATAATAGTTTGATATTTGATGATGATGATACAAGTTTAATTAGTGGAAATGTTGATATAAACGCTACTACTACTACTACTACTACTACTAATAATAATAATAATAATAATAAATTACATATTAAAACAGATTTTGCCAAAGATGAGAAATTATATCGATATGTCAAGAATCATTATTTACCAGAAGATAAGATCAACTACCCTGTTGTATATGAATACTCTTTAAACCAATACTCAACTCGTATTACACGTTTACGTCGTGAACTTCAATCTGATATTCCATGATTTTCGAGATACTTTTTCGTGCTGACGTTGCAAAAATTATTTCAGTTTTGAGTATGCCTTCATTTGGCTTAAATTCTTGTTTGGGGATATATACAACACAAGATGAATAGAATATATACCATTATAGCAATGATCACCATACTATTGACCAATCCGGCAGCTGCTTTTTTTGATCAACTTTTTGGGCAGCATCGTCAGCAACAACAGCAACAGCAACAGAAACGTACACATCAACAAGAATACTTTTCTCGTAATTGCGATAAATATTTATGCCCTGATACCCTTGAATGTGTTGATATTCCTGCTAACTGTCCCTGCCCATTTCCTGATAGTCAAATAAAATGTGTTATACCAAAACCCAGCGATAGCTTAGACTCTGAATCGTCCTTTGTCTGTATTAGTAAAGGTGGAAGGGACTGTCAATTTATACTTGATGCATATAATGGTGTAATATAATATAATATAATATAATATAATATAATATAATATATATTCATTCATATATACTATATTTGATTTCATATGTTTAATAATAAATTTTAATATAAAAAAAAAGAAAAAAGTAAAAAAAAGAAAAGTAACTGAATTTTTTTACATACATAAACATTACATCCTTGTCCTCGAAGGTGCCCATCTGTTCCAGCTTATTTCATTTATAGTAAATGTATTCATAAAATCGATAAAATTTTTTGTAATTAAATAATTGTTCCATAATTTATACCATTCTTCAGATTCTATTACTGGGCCATCGACAAAACATAATATTAAATTTTTTTTAACACCTGACACAACCCTTGATATTGCTTGATAGTCTGTTAAATTGTCAAATTCATCTAAATTTTCATTGATTATTTTAATAGCAAATTCAGCATGAGAAAATGGTGGCCCTCTTGAATACAATACCCAATCACAACTGAATTTTAAACCATTTCTGATACACCATCCTAAAGTTCGAAAATGATAGTAAACTATATATTCATTTATTATAAGTGGACCAAAATTTTCAATTAATAATTCAAGCAATTTATCAAAAAAAATCAATTCATCATTAATTTTAACATTTATTAAATTTAATTGTAATAAGAAAAGTGTTTCACAAGGATCTAATTCAAGATATTCAATATTTCTAATATGTTTTGAATCTATAATTACGTTATAATCTTCCATTCTTAATTGATCAATTAAATAATCATTTGGAGTTAAATTACTATTCGAAGTATCCGTTAAATTAAATGTATTATTATTGAAATCTGTTGAAATTGGAGAATTTATTCTACTTGAGTTGGATGATATGTTATTTAAAATATCGGGATTTACGCCATTAGGACCTTTCATTAAATCCTCTTTAAGTTTACTCAATCTTTCTCTTTCAAAATCTATTTTTTTTTTATCATCTACTGATATTTCACCATTTACTGAGTTTAGTTTAATATTTTTCTCTAATTTTATTAAAGCTTCTCGTTCCTTTTTCCATGCATCTCTTAATAATCTTCTATTTTTAGTTATTTCTTCACTATAGATATTATTTTTATTATTGTTTATATTATCATTATTATCATCGTCACCATTATTATTATTAATCAAAATTAAATTTTGATTAGAGTCATTCAATTTTGACGTTAATAAGGTATCTATTCTTTTCTGCATTCTATCAATCCATGTTGGATCACTTCTACTTAAAATACCTTTACCATAAAATCCATTATTCCAAATAAATAACATTGAATTTCGATCAAAGATTTTAAATGATAAGTCCATATAAACATCAAATACTACTTCTACCGGTTTAGGATAATTAAATAAACCGATTTTGAAAATATGTGATAATGTGTCATAAATTGAATCCCATACTTCTTTTAAACTAAAATAGTTATTAGATATATGTAATAAAGGAATGGGTAAAGGAATAGGACGAGGATGCCTTAAATTATTATATTCCCTTTTATTAAGTTTAGACATTAATTAGATAAAGCTTGTTAAGATTTAAAGAAAAGAAAGGTTAAAACAGATGAATAATTTCCATTTCCATTTCCGTTTCAATTTTCGTTTTTCCTTCTCGTTCACTTTATCTTTTTCATGAATTCTTCCTATGTTTTCTTTAAAAGGGTACATTGGATGATGCCTAAACTACAAAATTACAATTATAAGTATGATACAAATAAGAGAAAGGCAAGAAAAAGAAAAGAAGAAGGGTTTAGATACATTGCTCTCAGATACCGTTGTAGTCTATAATCTTATAACTTCCACAAACCTCCCGTTGAAAGACGGGGGTATAGGTCAAGTAAGAAAAAATAAAAGTTATCATCAGTGAACAAATAATATAACAGTAGCTAAAACAAGAAAATAATAGAAATGAAAACGATAAAACAGGGTATCTACCCTGTGAGTTCAACGTCCAACTGTTGTCTCCGTCCCCTGGAGAGAGAAGAAAAGCTTTGGGCTGAAGAAAGTGGGAAAGAGGCAATTGTTTTCCTTTTATACTTTTCCGCGTTCAGCTTTTGCAAAAAGGGTTTCTTTAACAAAGTTTGGCAAACACGGAGCAGTTTTATCTATTTGCTTACTTTCCTTGCAAAGTATTCAGTCATGTCTCCACTGTTGTCACCATATAAATTCCTACGCAATTTACTCAATGTAACACCAACTGTGTATCTGTTTTTCTTGCAACTTAGCAATCTTTCATTAAGCTTTCCTTTGGCGTAATTCAGTTTTTGTAATTCTATTTTTATATTAGTTCCACTTCCACTTCCACTTCCACTTCCACTTATATTTACTTTCTTATTATCATTGAATTCCAAATCTTCAATCATTTTATCAACATAAACAATCTCACGTTCCAGTTTAATAATTTTATTATCTAATTCTATCGACTGTTTCTCAAAATCTTCAATCTTCATATCCAATGTCCTCTCAGATAATGATCTTTTTTGATTTAAAATTGGTGTAATTTTCCTTGATATTTTCTTATATTTATCTAAAAATAAATCTGCTTTATCTTCATCTGTAATATTAGGTTGTCTAGTTTTATCAATTATCAAAGGTTTTAAGTTATCATCAAATTTATCATTCTCTTCATTGTTAATCGCTAAATCTGCTGAACTACCATTGAATTTTTCAAATAAATCATCATCTCCCTCATTTTTATTAAAACTTATGTTATTTAAACTTGCACTAATTTCTTCGTCACTTGAAAAAGTTTTAATTGAAGATAATGATTTGCATTGGTTTAATTCGGTATTAATATTTTCATCATTATTAGTTAAATTTAAATTTAAATTTGAATTCATTGTGTATTCTTCTGTTTTAGCAACCGCTGGAGTTATTGGTGAATAATCAATAAAAGAAACATTATCCGATTCAGTTGGAGTTTCCGGTGATCCCGGTGGGGGTAAAGAAGGAGTTACACTATCCTTTAAACTTGTCATTAAGCACAACACTTTTATTCCCTTATCAACACTAAAACAAGATATATATAGATATATTTACTTATCTAAACATTAGAGGAGGAAAAAAAAAGATAAAAAGAGGAATATGAGGAACCGGAAACCACAAACGCCAACTTTTTCAACCTTAACAAAAACAAAAAACAAAAATGTTTTGTTACGCGTCAATGCCAACTTCATATGCTGAATTCTAACAACTGCTACAAAGCCTGCAAAGACAGAAACAACATATATTATAAGTCGGCTTTTCTTCCTTCTATTGTTTAAATATATATATCCAACTACAATGTAAAATTTTGAAACAGTCTTGGTATTTCCCAAAAAATTCAACTGTATATGTAGATCTATATATAGCGCTATATAGCTACATAGCTACATAGCTACATAGCTATATCATCAATATGGAATATATCTTAGTTTAACTACATTCTTGAAAAGTAAACTAGCAGCTATAGTTGGATGAGCTCTTCTAATTATTATAATAGTGAAAATAAAATAAAATTTAATAAAAATGGAAAAACTGGAAATTAAGAGATGAACGACTATACAAATTTATACATAAAAAGAACTTAAGAGAAATAAACGGAGGAAACAATTAAAGCAAATAAATACAACAAGGGTAAATTATATTTACAATGTCATAGTAACAGTGGCAACAACACTAGTTAATGTAATAGTTGTAAATGGTGTATCATCCGTATAAGTGGCACTTTCTCCATCTTCTGCGTATAACACATAGCAAGTACCACCAATTGCTTCGGTAGTATAGGCGAAATATGAAACACTTGTTTCACTTGTGGTTGGTGAGGTTGTAATAGTTGGAGTATTAGTACTAGTACTAGAGCTAGTTGTAGAACTAGTTGTAGAACTAGTTGTAGAGCTTGATGTTAACTGATCAGTAGAACTTGATGTACTAGTAGTAGCTGAAGTAGCTGAAGTAGCTGAAGTAGCTTCTGGAACTGAAATAGTAGAACTTGGTGAATTTGTTAAAGTTGTGATAGATGTAGGCATTACAACCGATTCTGAATCTGTCACCTCACTAGTTGTAGAAGTAGTAGAAGAAGTTAATAACTCTGATACAGAAGATTCAGAAGTTATAATAGCAATAGATTCGGAAACTGAAGTAGAAACATAAACTGATGGCTGTTCAGTTGATGTATAAAATGATTCAGAAACAAATGTCTTCTTTCGATGAGAAGTTACAACTTGTTGTAAAAAAGTACCTAAAACACCATTTATTTCAGTTGTAACAGTTTGATAATTATCTGGATTAACAGTTGTTGTTTGCATTGCCGTGATAGCATTAGACGAGTCTGTAACGTACACGACGGCACGTTTATGAAGGTCAATTGGCATAGCATTCGATAAATTGAATAAACTTAAGAATGAAAATGTGAAAAAAAATAAAAATTTAATAGTTTGAGAAATAAAAGACATTTTAATTAGTTGATAAAGTTGTAATGTTTTTTTTTTTGGTTTTATTAAAGGAATGTAAAATAGTTGGAATATCAAAAGAGAGTGACTTTAGTTAGATTGAAAGAAGGAAGTAAGTTATAAGAGAGTGACTAAAAGTGAGTTAATTTTGAAAGGCAAAGGGTATCAATAATTTTTTTATGAAAATATTATAGTTTTGTCCTTTTTGTTGTTGCTTTTTTAAAAGAAAATAAATAAACTTAAGAAATGAGAGACTGGATTAAATAACTGTTAGTAAGCGTTAGTAGCGGTTTAGTAGATTGGATAGATTGATATTTAGTGTAAGTTGTTTTAATAGTTGAACTTGGTGCAAAAAAACCTAAAGGAAAAGGAAAAGGAAAAGCAAGGAAAAGCAAGGAAAAGAAAAGAAAAGAAAAGAAAAGAGGAAAAAAAGAAGAAGAAGCAAATTTAACAACTCCAAACTCCAAAATGCAGCATATATATAATAAAAGCAGCAACTAATGCATGTCTACCATCACAACAACCAACTTCTCCAACCAGATGTCAGCATCCTGACCAGATCCTCCTAGTTGGCCGACCACCTGGGAGCACAATCTACCAACCAGCCATCTGAGATTTCCCAAATAGGCAATAGCTGCCATCCAGCCACCGGCCGCGTCGATGGGCGCGCCGACCGACGCACACAAAATATGAGGGAAAAATTTAATTTTCCACTGTTTTTCCCCTTTCTTTCTACGTGTCCTTGCGAAAATCAACGCTATTTGGCCAATCTTCACTTTATCTTGATCTGAATTTAAGGTCTTGCTGAATTTAAGATTGCAAGTAAGAACACAATGAAATTAACATCTTTAGTTTTCCCATTACTCTCACTGTCTTCTATTGTATTTGCTGCTGGAGAAGATGGTCAAAAAGCTGATCAAGATCTCGTAATTGACGAAAACTTTGTTCCAACACCTGAAAAACCTTTTAATTTCCATATAAATTATGAAATTAAATTCAAAGAAAATAAAGAAACAGGATTAATAGATGATTTTTACAATGGAGAAACCGTTGAATTAGCTTATACTTTCAAATCTTTAGAACCAGCTGAAGTTTCAATTGTTGGTGTTGGTGGTGAATTAACTGATCCAATTACTGGTGTAAATTTAGCTAATATCACTGCAAGTCAAATCGGTCCAATTTCTGTTGTAAATAACCAAACTGTTACTTTTAATCAAAGAATCGGTGTTAATGTTGCACCAGGTAAACATGTTTTAGTACCTGCAGTTTATATCATGTACAAAGAACAATTCATGGTATTAGGTTCAAATAACAAAATAGTTAACATTGTTGAACCTTCAATTTCATTTTTCAATCCTCAATTATTAATTTCTGAATTAATTCTTGCTGTTACTGTTGCATTAGTCGGTTATATGCTCTATAACACTTTTGCATCAACTTATTTATCTGGTATATTACCTGATTCTATGTTACCAAACGATAAAAAGAAATCTTCTAAGACTAAAGCTAAGAAAGAACCTCTTTCTGCCTCTGCTTCAACTTCAGATTTTGAATCTTGGTTACCAGATTCTCACAAAAATCTTTCTAAAAAGACTAAGAAGAAAGCTTAGTCCTGATGTTCAGTCTACACTAAATATATACATACACACACACACCCACACACCCACACACACATATATATATATATATATTTATCTGATATGTATACAATTTTTTATAAACTATCTAATGTGTAATCCTAGATTTTTATCTGCTATTAGTTATGTCGTTTCTGAAAGGATTTGTATGCCTTTGGTAAGTTTTCTCGATCACACTTCCCAATCCAGCGTCCCATATTATCTCTATTTTTTCTTAAACAGGTACAGTTTCCCTTCAAATTCTTCTCTAGTTTTACAATGTCATTAACTAATTCACTACCTAAAACCACTTACAACTACCAAATCGTTTCTAGAGACCAATTAAGTAATACATCTTTTGAGGATCTTACTACATATCGCCAACAAATTGATGATGACTTGACTATATTATTCAATCATTTACAATCCACTTTGAAATGTGATATGAATACTTCATTATTAACTTTAGATGGGTATCCACGCTCTGATATAGATGTTGTACAAGTTAGATTATGCAGATCTAAAATAATAAAATTACAAAATGATTATAAATGGATATCTGAAACTTTACTAGATAAACTGCAAAGTCAATTATCTAAGAATCAATAAGCTCTAAATTTGCTTCCCTAATATTTAAACATAGTTCAATATCCTTTATATATAGCTATATATATATAATTTTCTTCTTTATATCACCTTTCAACTGTATTGTGAACTTAGTTCCCCTAACATAAGCTTTCATCCCCCGTGCAATGTACTTGTAAAAGATACCAAATCGCCATCCTCAAGAACATAATCTTCCTTATCTTCTAATTCCCAATCAGTATCATTTATAAGAACCAATATACCAGGCCTTATTGTGTCATCTTGTAAAAACAACTCTAAATCTTTCTCATTAGTAATTAGATTCTCTGCTAGATAGCTGATCAAATGCCTGACAGTACACTCATCGTTTTCATTTTTTGCCTCAATATTCAGTTTGGTAGACTTGATTCCGTTAAAGTTCTGGTCTAAACCACCCAAGAATTCTACTTTAACAGCTACCATTTCCTTTTGTCCTTAATTTCCACTGTGATTTCAATATTTACCCAAACTGAAATTTTTTTTTTCCCATTTTCTTTCCCAATCGAAGAAAATCTCCGCATTTTTAATTTCCATTTCCATTTTCATTTGCAACTTCGTTTTCCTTTTTCCCTTTTTTTTCCCTTTTCTGTGATGCCTTTCTTTCTCTTTCTCTCTCTTTAGTTCTCTCGTTCTTCTTTTGAATACAGAAATTTGTTCCTTATAATGCCTATGCTTAAAGATCCTTCTGTTAAATATAAAGCATTTAACCCTCAACTCAATTTAACCAATAGAGAATGGCCTTCTAAAACTTTATCAAAACCTCCAAGATGGTTATCAACAGATTTAAGGGATGGTAATCAATCATTACCTGATCCAATGTCAATACCAGAAAAAAAATTATATTTTCAAGAATTAGTTGCAATAGGTTTTAAAGAAATTGAAGTTGCATTTCCTTCTGCTTCTCAAATCGATTTTGATTTTACTCGTTGGTGTGTTGAAAATGCACCTGATGATGTTTCAATTCAAGTTTTATCACCTTGTAGACCCGATTTAATTAAACGTACAATCGAATCTTTAAAAGGTGCTAAAAAAGCAACCGTTCATATATATCTTGCAACTTCCGATTGTTTTAGAAATGTGGTATTTGGTATGACTCACGAAGAAACAGTTGAAAAAGCAACTGAATGTACAAAATTAGTTAAAGAATTAACAAAAGATAATAAATCAATGAATGATACTCATTGGTCTTTTGAATTTTCTCCAGAAACTTTCTCTGATACAAATCCAGAATTTGCTATTAAAGTATGTGAATCTGTTAAAAATGCTTGGGAACCTTCTGTTGAAAATCCAATTATTTTTAATTTACCTGCAACAGTTGAAATGGCAACTCCAAATATTTATGCTGACCAAATTGAATATTTTTCTAAAAATATTTCTAATAGAGAAACTGTTTGTATATCTTTACATCCACATAATGATCGTGGTTGTGCAGTTGCAGCAGCAGAATTAGCTCAATTAGCTGGTGCTGATAGAGTTGAAGGTTGTTTATTCGGTAATGGTGAAAGAACTGGTAATGTTGATTTAGTTACTTTAGCATTAAATTTATATACTCAAGGTGTTTATCCAAATTTGGATTTTTCAGATATGAGTAAAATTATAGAAGTTGTTGAAAAATGTAATAAAATTCCAATTCATCCAAGAGCTCCTTATGGTGGACAATTGGTGGTTTGTGCATTTTCAGGTTCTCATCAAGATGCTATTAAAAAAGGTTTTAAGAAATATGAAGAACAAGTTAAAAAAACTGGAGATATTTCTTGGTCAATGCCTTATTTACCTTTAGACCCTCAAGATATTGGACGTACTTATGAAGCAATTATTAGAGTTAATTCACAATCTGGTAAAGGTGGTGCTTCATGGATTATTTTAAGAAATCTTGAACTCGATTTACCAAGAGGTTTACAAATTGATTTCTCAAAACGTGTTCAATTAGAATCTGAATGGAAAGGTAGAGAACTTAAAACTAAAGAAATTATTGATTTATTCAAAGATAAATATTTTATGTATGATGATAATGATGATAATGATGCAGAAACTATTTCAATGTTAGATATCTTCAAATTAATTAATTATGATATTAAAAATGATGGTAAAACCAGAAAAGTTAACGCTTTAATTAGTTCTAAAAGTAGAGAGTTAAATTTATTAGGTACAGGTAATGGTCCAATATCTTCTTTAGCAAATGCATTATCTGAGTTTACAAAAGTCTCATTTGAAGTTGTTCATTATAATGAACACACTCTTGGTAGTGATTCAAATTCTAAAGCTGTCGGTTATGTTGGTGTTCGTGTTGGTGGTTTCGGTTCTATTGTTTGGGGTGTAGGGGTTGATGAAGATGTTACAGGTGCAGGTATGGTTGCATTAGTAAATGCTTTTAACGGTTGTATAAGGGACAAACTTTTTAAGTTGTAATTTGAAATTTTAACTGTAAATATACTATATACTTAATTATAAATTCCAATTATTAACTTACTTTGGTCAAACTTGGCTCTTCTCTATGCTTTTTAAGAAACTTACGCAATGTTTGATTTTTTTTTTTTTTTTTTTTGCTCTGCTATTTGTGAAGGCTTAACAGAATTTCTCATGAACCTCCTTCTCATGGAATGCTTTTGTACCACTAAAAGATCTGTGTCTAGATTGATCATTCAACAATGATCAATTCACCGATGGAATTATATTTTAACGCTGTGACACAAACACTTGTGATCTGCTCACAAGAATATGCCCTAGTTTTGGTGAATGCATCCCAGCATTCTGATATTTTATCAACAAATCATCATTTACACAATCATTCAAACCATTCATCAACAAATCAAAAGGATGTTACACTACCCCTTTGTGTTATTCAATTTCTACCCCGTAATAGTGTTCCATTGAGTAATTTCAAAAAAATTCAAAAAGATTTATATGGATGTTTAGGTTTAATTTCATTAAAAGGTAGAACATATGTTGGTTTTATAAGTGGATACCAAGATATAGGACCTATAACACCACGTAAATATGTTAAAAGATTAATTAATACAGTGTTTGTCAATTTTAGTGGAGAAGTTTTCACTTTATCGTCAAATTTACCTCCATCGCAATTTGATGAATTTAACGATTCAACAGAATCCCAATCACCAACATCAAGAATCAACTCTATTATGAAATTACTTGAGACTGGGACTTTTTATTATTCTTATGATACCGATTTAAGTGTTAAAATGCAAGAGCTGGATTTATCCAATCAAGTTAACAATGGCTCATATTATACAAATATTCAAAATTTACAAGATGATTATGCAGGGAGGTTTATTTGGAACGGTAATTTGATAAATGAGTTATCTTTGTTTCGTGGCAGATTAGCAATTGATGAAAAGGAATCATTTGATAAAGGTGGTTTCTATCTAACTTTAATTAGAGGATTTGTTAGATGTGAAGTTTTACAACAAAATCCTCCTTGTTGTATAAGTATAATTTCAAGACAGGATTGCAGGAAAATTGGACATTTATTTGGCCCGTCTTGTATGGACGATGAAGGAAACGTTGCCAATTTTGTTGAAACTGAAATAATATTTTATAAAAATGATTCAATTGTAAGTTTTGCAATTGTCAAAGGTAATATACCATTATTTTGGAAATTGGATTCTCATTTATTATCAACCAAAATTGAATTTCCACGATCTGATGATAGTTCAAAACATGCATTCAATAGATTTTTTGAATCTTTATGCACTGAGTATAACATGGTGTTTGTTTTAGAAGCTTTAAGTTCAAAAGGCTGTCAACCTGAACTAAGTGAAAAATATTCTAATGCACTGAAAGAATTACAAAATGATCATAGTGAATTATCAATCGGTTATAAAAAACTCAAATATGCAGTTTCTTTAGGCAGTAAATTAAGAAATAAAAGTGATTTCATTACGCTACTACTGCAAGATGAACAAATACATACAGTTTTAGAAAACTACTCAGTATATAAATTTGATTTTAATGAAAAAATTCAAACTTCAAAACAATTAGGTGTTTTTTTAATTAATACTTTAGATTCAATCGCCAGGTCTAATCATATAGAATCCAAAATTAGTGAAATGATTTTAGAGCATATATTTGGCGATGAATTCACTCCACAAATATGGAATGCGCATGGTATTCTATGGAGCACAAATGGTGCTGCATTAGGTAAATTATCAGAAACTTACAATACTTCATTTAAAACTAAAAATAAAACTGGTGGATTGATAGGGAAATTTGCTGAACAAAGCAAAAAATATGCAGAACAGAGTAAAAATTATGTATCATCAGGAAGTAATTCAAATTCTGGTAGGCAAACTCAATTTGATCGTTTATTAGGAAGGAAAAATAAAGAAGTTCAAGTTGAATTACTTGATCCAATTCATGATTATTTCTTAGAAATTTTAGAAGAAAGGAAATTTGAATTTATAAATAAGAGAGACTTGTCAATTTTTGCTGTTACTTACAATGTTAATGCAGTTTTATACAATGATGATTTACACAATTTATTATTTCCAGAGGCAGAATATAAAGATTATGATTTGATTGCAATTGCTTTGGAAGAGGTTATTGAATTGACACCTAGTAAAGTTATGACAATTGATTTAAGAACTAGAAATTTTTGGGAAAAAAAATTTAAACAAACATTAAATAAGCAACATACAAAGGAATATACTTTAATAAGGGGTGAACAATTAGGAGGTGTTTTGTTGCTAGTTTATGCTAACTCTAAAACCGTTGATAATATTAAAAATGTCGAAACTAGTGTAAAAAAAACTGGATTCAAAGGTATAAGTGCCAACAAAGGTGGTGTTGCAATTACATTTACCTTTTCGACACATTCACGTATATGTTTTGTTGCTTCACATTTAGCAGCAGGTCAAAATAACAGCGAAGAGAGACATCAAAATTATAAAACTATTTCAAATGGCTTAACATTCAAAAAGTGTAAAAACATAAAAGATTCTGATATTTTAATTTGGATGGGTGATTTGAACTATAGAATTAATGCACCTAATGATATTGTTAGAAGAAAATTAAAATGCCATACACCAACAAATTGGGTAATGAATAACAGTCATGAAAGTTTTATAAGTAACGACTCTTCAAACATTGAAGATATACATTTAAATAATGCTGAAGATGAAAAAAATTCAAAAAAATCACAGAAAAACGAAATTGAAAAAGAGAAAATTATAAAACAAGACGATGGAGAAAAAACCGATATTTTTAAAAATGTTGGTGCAATAATTACAAAGGGAGCAGAAGACGGGAACATAGTAAACAACGATAATAAATCTAGAATAAATGAAATCGATAGCGATGAAGAAACTAATAATGAAACTATTGACGAAACTTTTAAGAAGGAGGATACATTAAAACCTCAAACAACATACAAAATTGAAGATATTGCTAATAAAAACAAATCTTCTGTTTCAATTAGTTCTGAAAAATTTGAAAACAGTTCAGATAAAAAGAAATTATTTTATAACATTGATGAAACTTACACACAGTTAAGTATAAACGAACAAGCAAAAGTAATTTCTGAGTTATTTGAATTTGATCAGTTAAATGATCAAATGGCTAGAGGCCAAACATTCCCATATTTTGATGAAATGGAAATTTGTTTTAAACCAACATATAAATTTGACAAAGGAACAGATTTTTACGATACATCAGAAAAGCAGCGTGTTCCATCTTGGACCGATAGAATTTTGACATATACTAAAAATAAAAATGTGACATCATTGGCACAATTGATTTATAATAGTATTCCGCAATATAAATTTAGTGATCATAAGCCAGTTTATGGAATATTTAATGCAGAGCTTGAAATTATAGATGACCATGCAAAATCTAAGATTGAAAAAGAGTTATATGAAAAAGCCAAGGAAGAATTTTACGCATATGAAACCACAAACGATAGCATATTTTCACCTATATTTATTGCTAAGTTAGTAAGCAATTATAAAACCGGCAAGGCGTCGAAAGATAAATTGCCTGCACCCTCTAGTAAAAATACAAGATGGTGGATTGCCAAAGATGGCGATAGTGTTATAAAAGAAGGGAAAGTGGGTAAAGTGAAGATTAGTTTCCCTGAATTGGAATCTGGTGATTATATAATAAATCCAAAGCTACCAAGAAATCCATTTATTAAAACGAATGAACCATTGTTTATTTCCAAAAATAAAATATTAGAATGAGAAACTGGGTTTTACGTATATAAATAAACTTAAAATATATATTTAAGATGTGTGTGTATTATTAATTACGTAGTCAAGGTATCAAAACAATAACATGATATAAAAATATACCATTTTATCAATTTAAAAAATAATTAGCAAAACCAAAAAAATACGATTTAAACGACAACTGCAGGATTCGAACCTGCGCGGGCAAAGCCCAAAAGATTTCTAATCTTTCTCCTTAACCGCTCGGACAAATTGCCAATTTATGCTTATGAAACCACACAGCTTACCCATCTAGCTGCTAAATTTTGCCGAAAATATATTATAAAAAAGATTTGGGTTGATAATTTTCATGGGAAACATTCTTATATGCATTTAATATGATTCAATTGTCTATTAGATATTTGATTGTGAACAAATTTTTTTTACAAAAAGTTCATGACTATATTAAGTTATTTTACAATGTAGAAAAAATTTGTTTCTATTACAGGTATAGAAAATATTTAAATGCTAGTGCTTTTGAAACACAAGTACAATAAACCAGCAAAAAAAAATGCATGCATAAACAACAGTCAATTGAGAAACACAAAATTTTAACATTCAATCGAAAAGGCCATTCATGCTTTACAAGTTCCAACAACACATCCCAAGCTTGAAGAAGAAAAAAAAGCCTTAATTCTCAAATGGCGACAACTATAGCTACCGAGAGAGGCAAGAACAATGCAAAAACACAGAACAGCAGCAGGATGTACCGCTAAAAAATTTGCTACCCATTCACCCCCGGTTTTATCGTGCAAAAAAATACCCGCGTTTCCTCATTTGGTGACATTTTAGATAAAATGACTAATTTCATTTGCAAACTAGTGACCTTCTTTTTCTTCAAAATTTTTCATTTTTCTTTGACTCTTTTCTTCTTTTTCTTTACCCCTTTCTTTCCCTTTCTTTCCATTTTCTTTTGAATAACAAACAAGACTAATGTCTAACACACACAATCCATACGCACCAAATCCTAGTGATTTTATATCTAACGTACCGCGTTTCCAAATAATTGATTCGACATTAAGAGAAGGTGAACAATTTGCAAATGCATTTTTTACTTTAGAGAATAAAATCAAAATTGCTAAAGCTTTAGATGATTTTGGTGTTGATTATATTGAAGTTACATCACCTGTTGCAAGTGATCAAGCAAGAGAAGAAGTTGAAACTTTATGTAAATTAGGTTTAAAAAATTCTAAAATTTTAACTCATATAAGATGTCATATGCATGATGCAAAAGTTGCAGTTGAAACAGGTGTTGACGGTGTCAACGTGTTTATAGGTACATCGAATTTTTTGAGACAACATTCTCATGGTAAAGATATGTCATTTATAACTAAAAGTGCTATAGAAGTTATAAATTTTGTTAAATCAAAAGGATTAGAAATTAGATTTTCAACAGAAGATTCTTTCAGATCAGATATTGTTGATTTATTAAATATATATACAACAGTTGATAAAATTGGTGTGAATAGAATTGGTATTGCAGATACAGTTGGTGGTGCTAATCCAAGACAAGTTTATGAATTAATTAGAACAATTAAATCAAGTGTTAAATGTGAAATTGAGACACATTTTCATAATGATACAGGTTGTGCAATTGCAAATGCGTATACCGCACTTGAAGCAGGAGCAAAATTTATTGACACATGTGTTTTAGGTATAGGTGAAAGAAATGGTATTGTACCATTAGGTGGTTTTATGGCTAGAATGGTTGTTTCAGCACCAGATTATGTTAAATCAAAATATAAATTAAATAAAATTAGGGAATTAGAAAACTTAATAGCCGAGATTGTTCAAGTTAATATTCCATTTAATAATCCAATCACAGGATTTTGTGCTTTTACTCATAAAGCTGGAATTCATGCAAAAGCAATATTAGCAAATCCTTCAACATATGAAATTCTTAATCCACAAGATTTTGGATTAACTAGGTATATTCATTTTGCTAACAGATTAACTGGTTGGAATGCAATTAAAGCTAGAGTTGAACAATTGAATCTTGATTTAACTGATGATCAAATCAAAGATGTTACTACACAAATTAAGAAAATGGGTGATGTTAGACCTTTAGGAATTGAAGACGTTGATTCAATTATTAAAGATTTTCATGCAAAAGAAAAAAACTTGGAATCCGGTGATATTCCAAACGCTAAAAGACAAAGAACTGATTAAATAACTTATATCCCCTTTTGATATAATGATTTATAATAATTTATATTTACAGTTTATATTATCTTTCCTTTATTCAAACTCGTACACGAAACCCTCTTTGCGCGCACGTGACATTGCACATTCAAACCCTGAAAAACAAACTAGACGCAACTTTCCAAATAATTTTTTTTTTCAGTTTTCCAATTTTTCACCCTCGCAGCATTATAAAAGTAGTGATATTCCTTCAGTTCACTCTTGCTACCTTTTCTTTTTTTTTTCCCTTCTTTTAACAAGTTAGTTGTCAAAATGCCAAGTACGTATAAGTTACTATATATTTATTATACAATCTTTCATCCCTATTAGAATCATAGCTTGTTTTATGATTTGAATAGTTTAAACGATGCTAGATGGATAGAACTATGGATTTAACTTATGTATTTTCAATACATGAGAAATCTATAGAATCGGGGTTTTTCTTGAAAACCAACATATTTACTCTGTTAAAAGGGCTTTATTTGCATTACTTTAAACAGATTATTATGATTGATTTAGTTTTCATTTCCAAACAACCATTATAAAACCAAAGAAAACTTTTAAAGGAAAGTCTTTTTAACAAACTTTATGCGTTGAATACCCGACACTTCAACTCATAAAGCAAAAGACAATATTTCCCTTGTTTTTTTCTGTTTTATTTTACTTTCTACATTAAAATTACTTTGTCTGTATCTTTTCTGATGGAGTTTTTTTTCTAGTTAGTTTTATGGTTTATGTTTGGTAATGAAAACAAATTGATTAAAAATAATCATTGTAAAAGTATTTGCGTAAAAAACTCTTTTAAATTGTAAATAACTGGATCTCTCGATACCAAATCCTGATAAATTTTAAATTATTTGATAAATTTTGAATAAGTTCCTAACATTTAATATTATTATTTCTATTATTATTATTTTAAACAGGAGCTCCAAGAAACCACTCCAAGACCTACTCTGTCCCAAAGAGACCATTCGAAACCGTCAGATTAGATTCTGAATTAAAACTTGCTGGTGAATACGGTTTAAAAAACAAGCACGAAATTTACAGAATTGGTTTCCAATTATCTAAATTAAGAAGAGCTGCTAGAGATTTATTAACCAGAGATGAAAAAGATCCAAAGAGATTATTCGAAGGTAATGCTTTAATTAGAAGATTAGTTAGAGTTGGTATTTTATCTGAAGATAAAATGAAATTAGATTATGTTTTATCATTAAAAATTGAAGATTTCTTAGAAAGAAGATTACAAACTCAAGTTTTCAAATTAGGTTTAGCTAAATCAGTTCATCATGCTAGAGTTTTAATTACTCAAAGACATATTGCTGTTGGTAAACAAATTGTTTCTATTCCATCATTCATGGTTAGATTAGATTCTCAAAAACACATTGAATTTGCTTCTACTTCTCCTTACGGTGGTGGTAGAGCTGGTAGAGTTAAGAGAAGATCTCAAGCTGCTGCTGGTGGTGATGAAGGTGCTGAAGATGATGAATAAATGTGACACATTTTTGTGTACGTTTTATTAACATAATTATAATCTAATATGTATATATAAAAAAATTTATTCTAATTTTTTTTTCCATTTTTATTTCCAAATAGAAATCCTTTTTTCTTTTCCTATCTATACTTGTATTAATATACCCTTTGCTTTTGTTATCGAGTATGGTTTATCTGTTATCTGTTATCTATTGCAAGACAGCTACTCTCTAAGTTTCCGCAAGTAATAGTCGCGTCGATCCTGCACACAAGCACACACACACGCATATTTCCCGAAATATCAAACCGCAGGGCGCCAACCCTGGCTCTGTGCACGTGACACACAGAATATTTGTTGTGGGCATGATAAAAAATATTTAAAAAAAACATACAGACACCCTGCCACCGCGCACTGAAATCCGCATTTTTTTTTTCTTTCATTACTTTACAGCTATAGTTTCTTGTCACAGTGGCATACACGGCATAAGCACGAAAAACACAGTCACAATTCTTGCGCGTGAGTCCGTTTCGTCGTTTCTTCGCCCAAAAAAACACTTGGGAAAACTGTGTGCGCGGAGTGGCAAGCATAATGAAAAAAATTTTAGACGTATACACTTTGAATATTCAATTTTCACTATTGTATATACTTTGAAGTTGATATTTTAACAAGTCCAACACCAGGAATATATAATACAAGATGGGTAAAAGGTACGTTATATGCAATCTATGAAACTATCAGATTACAACAATTAATAAATGAATACTTGTTTAAATATATATGTATGGAAAACATAAGATTATCACGTTTCATACCAATAGCTTAAACTAATGAAATATTTTTTTTATGAAATGGAGACTATATCATGTTATATTTAAGAATATTTAAAGATTTCATTGATGTTTATATAATACTATATGTTACATAACAAGGGAATGATTAAGGATCAGTATTTTATGGACTATTTCAAAATTATGTTTTATTTTAAGTAAAATCAATGAACCGTATTATTATCACAGAATATAAAATTAAATTTATTTAAGAGCCTTTATAATAGCGTTTTATTTGATAGTTTCCAAAATTTTACTAATATATATAATAGGAATGAATACTAACATGGTTTTATTATTATTTGAAATTACTATTTCATAAAATTTTACTTTTTTTTTCATTTTATTACAGTCATGGTTTAAGATCTAGAACTCGTTACGCATTCAGTCGTGACTTCAAGAAGCATGGTTCTCCAAACATGTCTACTTACTTAAAAAACTATAAAGTTGGTGACATTGTTGATATTAAAGTTAACGGTGCTATTCACGATGGTATGCCATTCAAATTCTACCACGGTAAAACTGGTATTGTTTTCAACGTTACCAAATCTGCTGTTGGTGTTATTGTTAACAAAGTTGTTGGTCACAGATACATTGAAAAAAGACTTAACATTAAAGTTGAACATGTTAAACACTCTAAATGTAGAGAAGAATTTTTAACCAGAGTTAAAGAAAACTTTGCAAAGAAAGCTGCTGCTAAAGAATCAGGTGAAAAAGTCCAATTAAAGAGACAACCAGCTGGTCCAAGAGGTTCAAAAGTTGTTTCAGGTGTTCCAACTACTTTAGTCCCAGTTGCTTACGAAACTTACATTTAAATAATGTGTTTAGGAAACAAATTTTCTAATTCTATAATACAAAATCTATTTGTGTCGATAAGTAAAGTACTAATAAACTAATAAAAATTAAAATAAAAATGATTTAGCTGTTGTAGTGAAAACTGTAGATTCCAGTTATCTAATGTATTAAATTTGTGCACGTAATTATATCACTGTTAATTGTATGCATGCCGTAAGGTTCGGGTTGATAAAGAATTGTTCATTATTAATGAAACAATTTTTCTCGACATGAATTTTTCACTTTTTTTTTTCTTTACTTTTTTTTCCCTTTTGTTTTTTTTTTCAGCTTGCTAAAACTTATTGTTTTTACATCACTTAATTATCTTTGATATAGGTAACAAGTGTCCTTGTATATAGAAAAAAATTTGAGCAAACTGTTATATATCTTTTAAAATACCCATCAAAATGTCTGATGATAAATCCAATAATTCATCAAAAAGTTCCAAAATAAATAAAAAAATAGTATCTTTAGAACATGATATAGATGAAGCAATGCCATATTTAGCATCTGATGAAAAATCATCTAATTTAAAAGATGCAGTTCCAATTGTTACCACACCTATTGTTAAACCATGGGTTCATTTTGTTGCAGGTGGTTTAGGTGGTATGTGTGGAGCAATTTTTACATGTCCATTTGATGTTGTTAAAACGAGACTTCAATCATCAGTTTATAAAGATTTATATCAAAATTTATCTAAAAATACCAATAAGAATTTAATTAATAATAATAAAAATGCAATTTCAACTGCTAGTAGACATTTTAAAGAAACCTGTATGATTTTACATAGCGTTTATAAAACTGAAGGTACAAAAGCATTATTTAAAGGTTTAGGTCCAAGTTTAGTTGGTGTTATACCAGCTAGATCAATTAATTTTTTCACTTATGGATATTCCAAAGATTTACTTAAAAATTTAGAATATTTCAATGGACAAGAAACATCATTTTTACATTTACTTTCAGGTTTAAGTGCAGGTATAGTTACAAGTACTGCAACTAATCCAATTTGGTTAATTAAAACTAGATTACAACTTGATAGAGCAACAAAAAAAGAGTATAAAAGTTCATTTGATTGTATAGTTAAAATTTTCCGTAAAGAAGGATTTTTTGCATTTTATAGAGGACTTTCAGCTTCTTATCTTGGATCAGCTGAATCAACATTACAATGGATTTTATATGAACAAATGAAGAAAGCAATTAAATTAAGATCTGAAACATTAGAAAGAGAAGGTAATATAAGGACAAATTTAGATAATGCATTTGATTGGTTTGCAAGATCAGGAGCAGCAGGATTTGCTAAATTAATTGCATCTTTAATTACTTATCCACATGAAGTTGTTCGTACAAGGTTAAGACAAGCACCAAGTGGAAATAATAATCCAAAATATACTGGATTAATTCAATGTTTTAAATTAATTATTAAAGAGGAAGGATTTGTTTCAATGTATGGTGGTTTAACACCTCATTTAATGAGAACTGTACCAAATAGTATGATTATGTTTGGATCATGGGAATTATTTACATTATTATTTTCTAAATTTTGATTAAGTTATAATAAATAATTAATTTGGGTTATTTGATTAAACAGTTGAAGGGATTATAAAAGGAGAAATATGTGTGTCTTTGTGTGTTTGTGTGTGTGCTTTTTTTTTTTTTTTCATATTATCGGTAGACAGTGATAATTATAAATAAATGAACTGAAATAATTGAAGCTGAGGGAACTTTTGTTCCTCTACTTTTATTATAAAAACCTTGTATATAAACAGATATAGTTTATGTTATAATTAAATTTATAGAACTAATAAGCTTAATGATATGAAATTATAAAAGATGTGAAATTTTGTTTTTTTCTGAAATTATGCATTACCACTAATGTAAATTTATGTAAAGTGTAAACGAAATTCTCTTAATACAATTATGAGATAACACCTTGATATAAAAATCTTTCAAGTTTGCCATTGTCTATTATAGCCAATTCCTTATCTTCATCATCACTATCAATATTATTTTCAGTTTTATTTTCAGTATTATTTTCATTTTCATTTTTATTTCCATTTTCAACTTCAATTTCATTTAAAACATCTTTAACAGATAATCCATTATCTATATCATTTTTAGTTAAGTAACCACCAAATATATAATCATCAAGTTTATCACGAGCGTAATCGGAAACTGAATTAGTTAATTCATCTTCTAAATTAAAAAACGATTCATCTAAAATATTTGAAGTATTATCAATAATATTATTTACTGAATCTGATTTAGCAGAATTAATCCAAGATTCAACATTTGGAGTAAATTTTGTCCTTAAAAGAGAATTTTGTAAACCTGACATTAAATTAAATTGAGAATTTGGGAAAACTGTAATTGAACTTAAATTATTTTTACGTAGTTGTAAATTTTTAGAAATTGAAGAAAGTTGTTGAATGATAACATTTAATTGATTTTGAATTGAAATTTGTGTATTTTTATTAGAATTTTGAAATGATTGTTGAATTAAATTATCTTGTAATTTATTAAGTGAATAAACTAGTTGTGTTAAACGTGGACGAATTTGTTCGAGATCTTCAATTGGTACATCGTCCGTTTTGGGTAGATTGGTTAATTCTTTTGGATATTGTTGTTCCATTGTTCTGTTCCCTTTGCTGTGTGTTTGTTGATGGTGGAAAGAAAACACAATGTGTAAGATTTGATGAACTTTGTTCAGTCCATGTTTTTTTCATTTCGTTTCGTTTCGTTTCAATTTTTTCCTTTTTTTTTCTGATTTCACCATTTGGGAAATATTGCGATAGTGCAACCGTATAGTCCGCTATAGTTTATAATTTGTAATAGTATATAACTAAATAAATAAATAAATAAATAAATAAATAAGTAAATAAATATAAATATAAAAATAAATATAAATATAAATATAAATATAAATATAATTATTGCATATAAATACTGAATAGTGAAAAAATATAAAAAATAGTAGTAGTAGTAGTAATAATAATAATAATAATAATAATAATATTACTATTATTATTTATAAATATATATTTTATTCAAATTTCATGGCCAGAATATTGTCATTAAACGTTAAACAATGTGAATAAATTATTTTTCTTTTGCAAATAATTTTTCGACATCAGAAACAGCTTGAGCAAGGATTTTATCTTGGAATTTAGAATCTTTTAAGTCTGATTGAACTTTAGCAATAACAGAAGAAGATAATTGTTGTTGTTCCATTTGTCTAACTTGAGCTTCAAATCTATTCCAAGAATCTAAAACTGATTTTGCTTCAGTAGCAACACCGACTTTTTGTTTTAATTCAAAAGATTCAGCTTCTAAAGCAGCAGTTTCTTTTGAAATTTCAAATAAAGCTTTAGTTGTTGAAACAACATCTTTTAAATTTGAAACTTGATCAATTCTATCTTTAACAGCTGTAACATGAGATAATCTAGCATCATTTAATAATTTTGTAACATGTGCAGTTCTATCTCTTGCAAATTCACCATATAAAGGAGCTATAACTTTAGCTACTAAACCCATAAAACCTACAAAAGTACATAATAATAAAGTTTCATCATTAACAACGTATAATTCACTTGAAATGGCATAAACTGAAGCAGCAGCAGTTGTTGCTAAAATACCAGTTTTAGATAAAATTGAATTACCTGGTAAAGCATCAATAATTGATGAAGCTTTTTGTTTTGGTTCAACAGGGGTTGAAGAAAGTAATCTAATACTTGCAGGTTTAATAGAATTGATAGAGGATCTAACAATGGATGATCTAGAAGCAGCTAACATTATATTAATACTATGAACGACAGTTGTTTGAGCAAACGAGCAAAGAAACGAGCAACCGATAAGTGCTTAATTGGATATATACGTTATACAAGTTCAGGTTACACAACAACTAATTCGCCACCGCTACCACCACCACCAAAAAAACAAAAAAAGAGGGCAAAAATCTCCAACCAATTAAAATTTTTTGCTTTTGCTTCTGCTTTTTTTTCCCCTGAATTCCGCGCAGCGTCGATCGACTCAAGAAAACAGCAACAGCAACAACAACAACAGCCGCTTCTGTCGCAGCAGCAGTGACGCCCAGGGCTGCAAACCGCGCACGTGACTGCGCACGTGACTGCATCACGTGACGAGCTTGCCATTAAGATCTTCGGCATTCTCGATCTCGTTCGCCGTACGAATCCTGTTCAAAATTTCTACCATGCTGGTCTCGATCACGTGACCTGCCACTATTAACTCATTCAAAACTTGATACGCTAGCTCAAAATTGAATACTATATCTAATTCACAAACGTTACCGTATGCTTTATCCATTATTTCAACATATTTCTGTATAGTATCTAATATAATCAATTCATTCTCTTCATTATCAATTCCAATTATAAAATATAATGATGCGTATCTTTTATAAATTGTTTTAGTATTTGAACTGCTTTCAATAAAATTACACATTTTGCCTTTTCTTAATGGTATTTGTGTTGTAATTTCTCTTATAATTTGTTGTTTCTGATTTATGTTAAATGATAAATACCATTTAATCAATCTGATTTTCCCTTGTTTACTCAACAATATAACGTATTTAATCATTTCCTCTATGTACTGATGAAAACAGAATATAAAAGACACTTTTCCAAAATGTGCAAAGAAGGTGTTGATCATTTGCTAGCTTCACTCTTCACTCTTTTCTCCCTTTTTTTTTGTTTTCTCTCATTTTCCCTCGTTTTTTCTGTTCTTGAAAAATTTAAACGCTTATACGCGACTATTACATATTTAAACACATCAATTTATAGTGTATAAAATTGTATAGCATAATACCAGCTTCATATACACATATACTACATCCAGCTATATTCATACACTCACCATTCATCCTTTCCATTTACGCTTTATTTGATAATATATTCAAATATCTTATACATTCAAATCTAAGAAAACAGGAAAAATATAGAAAAACACACACACACACACACACACACGCACACACACGCTAATGGGGTTACGTGAAAGGAAACTACAGAAACTAAAACGTGATCTGTACATTTCTGATAATGAGTCTTCGGATTCTGAAGATTTGAATACTTTGATCAATACTACTTCTATATCTAACAATACTGATATTAATAGAAACATCATTGATAGCAATCCTAATTTAACTGCTAATTCTGACTTCAATAATACTAATACCAATCAATCAGCTATAAATACTATTAATTCTAATAATAACAATATAAATCCTTCTGATATTAATAGCAATTTATTATCTGATAATATTAAAAGACAATCAAGGCGAAGAACAAGACAAGATATCGATTATAATGAAAATAAGAGGCCAAAACCTTTATATCCACGTAAAAAGAGGAACGAATCAGATAATGAACAGATAAATTCAACTAATTCAACTTCAAATTATTCGGTAATATCACATACTAGTAATAATAACAGTAATAATATCACTACTTCAAATAGTAATCACAATATAAAAAACTTTAATACCCATATGTCAAATAGTATAATTGATAAAAGTTTCTTAAATTCAATAGTTGAGAAAGGTATAAACAAAAAATTATCTATACTAGGAAACTACAATGAAATCGATAAAGACAGTGATACCGACGAAATTGATGATGATGAAATTGACTATAATAATAATATTACTAACAATAATAATAATAATATTACTAACAATAATATTAGTAATACTAGTAATAGCAAATTTAATGATGAAATTAATTCAAAGATAAAATCCTTATATGAAATACAAGCAAATGAAATTTTAAATTTGAAAAATAAACAATTAAATGATTCAATATTAAATATTGACGAGGAAATTAATAAAGTTAAAAAAAATTTTATAAATTTTAAGAAAACTTGTAATTGGAATGATAATTTCGATAATACTTTATACTATCCTGAAGTTTTCTTAAATAGTTTTAAATTAACTAAAAATAAAATTCAAAATGAGAAAAATTTACTATTGTATAAAAAAAAATTATATGAAAATATAATGAATTCTAATATAAGTATAATTCATGATCAGTTTAACATAAATTTTATAGAAAATAGGTCTTCAATAATTAATATAATAAATCAAAAAATCAATCAACTGGAAAATAGCGCAACTGAATATTATAAATCTAAATCAGAGTCCAAAATTTCAGCAATTGTTAATAATGATAATAAAGATAATAATGGCAATAGTTCCGATAATAACGGTTTGGATATTCTTGCTATGTGCTGTTCAGATGAAAAATAGTGTATTTCACAATCGAAAACAGCGAGGATTTTCCATTTTTTCCTGAAAGGCAACTTAAAGTATTGTGTTTCACTTATATATTATATTTGTATACCTATATTTCTTTCCTCTTTATCCCATTTCTTCTGGCAATCACTGTATCCATTTTGTGTATCGATTGAAATTTTTTATATATTGAATCAATTACAGCTTTTTTTTAAAAAAAGGGGGAAAATATGGATGACAAAGTAGCTACTTTTATGGCAATCACTGCCGTAGATAATACTCAAACTGCTGAAAGTTTTATAGAAATGGCAGGCGGTGACGTCGAAACTGCTGTTTCACTATATTTTGAACACGGTACAGGAAATTTAAATAATAATAATAATAATAACAATAATAGTAACAGTAATAATATCACTAATAGTAATATAATTACTTCCAATATTGATCAGGATACTGAATACGCTAATCAATTACAACAAGAAATATATAATAATGAAACAAATGAATCAAATATTAGAGCTCCAATTCAACCAACTCACGATACACTTTTACCACAAGATTTAGACTATGGTATGCCAGGATTAACTTATAATGCACCTGCAGGTGGTATGTTTGGTAATGCACAATCTAGCGTCTTTAATCAAAATAGAATAATTAGTTTAGATAGTGATGATAGCGATGATAGTTATGATAGTAACGATAGTAATTATTATGAAAATAAAAGATTAAATGATATGAATTCAACTCAAAAAAGATTAGCAACTATTTTTCGTCCACCTTGGGATATAATAAAAAAATTAGATTTAGATTCTGCTAAAAATGAAGCAAATTTAAATAATAAATGGGTATTAGTTAATATTCAAGATGTAACAGATTTTAGATGTCAGTGTTTAAATAGAGATTTATGGTCTTCACAACAAGTTAAACAATTTATTAAAAAATATTTTGTTTTTGTTCAATATCAAAATGATTCACCAAGTGGTATAATGTATAAAAATTTATATTCATTTGATGAATTCCCTCATATAGCAATTTTAGATCCTGTCACAGGTGAAAGAATGAAAATTTGGTCAGAAAATCCAACTGTTGATAAGTTTATCGATGAAGCTTCTGATTTCTTAGCATCTCATGATAACGGTATCAATAAATATGATGATTCTATTATCTCTGTTGATCCTTTCTCAAATGATGAAGATGAAGACGATGAAGATGAAGACGAGGATGATATCGAAGAAGGTGTAGATGATGATAGTTTCAACACAGAAGAAAAAATTACACAACCACAACCTGACTCAAATTCTACAACTGCTACAACTATACCAAAAGAACTTACATATACTGATAAAATTTTGGCTTTAAAAGATCCAGAACCTTCAAATTCAACAGAGAAAACAACTAGAGTTCAAATTAGATCAGTTTCTGATAACAAACGTGTGGTTTGTACTTTTCACGTTAATGATCCAATACGATTACTATTCTCTGAAGTTAAAAAACAATTTAAAGATACATTAAATGGCCAACCATTTATATTGAAAATGCAAATGCAGAAATTTGACCTCCAAGAACTGTTTATGACTAACCCAGATGAAACAATTCAAAACGCTGGCCTCAACAATGCATCCATTCTTCTTGAACCGTTTGATGAGTAAACTTAATATAATGTGTAAATCGCGATATAACTCAAAACTTCTCAACTCATTTTTGCCCTTTTTTTGCTGGATCCTTTTTCTACTTCTTTATTACTCTTTTGTTCCTTTGTTACAACCACCAGATAATTGCCAATGCCGCCTCGTATGTCATATAGCAAGATCAATTGTTTCACTATTTAAAATCTCAATTTGTTCACGAATATTAACATTGTCTCTATTTTGATTTTTGGGTTTATATCTTCCCCTTTTTAAACCCATTCCATTATCATTATAATTCCCCCCCTTTTCCTCCATTTTCCCCTTTCTTTGTCACAGTTCAAACATTACAAGAACCATTATCAACCGAAGAGAAAAAATTTTATGGCTCAATTTTCAAAACTTTGGATCCAAAACACACTGGATTGATTTCTGGTGGTGTTGCAAAACCTTTACTTGAAGCTTCCGGTTTACCCTTAGTTACATTGGGTGAAATCTGGAATATCAGTGATTCTGATAATACCGGATTTCTTAACCAATTTTCATTTTGTATTGCAATGAGATTGATTGCTCACGCACAAATTAATAATAATGATGGTGTTAATTTATCAACCGCTAATTATAGTGCACCTTTAGCAAAATTTCAAACTATTAGAGTTAATAATACAGGATCTGGTATACCAAATCATCCAATCCCACCTCCTGTACAACCAAGAATTGCTTCAACTAATTCAATTCAATCAAATGTCTCTAACTTGTCTTCAAATTCAAATTTAAATGCTTCCAATTCCAAAAATTTGATTGTACCTATCTTATCACCAATTCAAGCTTCAAGTTTTGGTGCTATGTTTGATAAAACTGCAGTTAATAATATCTTACCAGGTAATCAAGCTAAAAATATCTTTTTGAAAGCAAGACTGCCTGTTAATATTTTAGAACAAGTTTGGAATTTGGTTGATCAAAATCAAAATGGTCAATTAACTAGACCTCAATTTATTATTGCAATGCATTTAATTCAATGTTTTATGAATAAATCAATTACATCTTTACCAACAGTTTTATCCGATCAATTATGGAAAGTTGCTGAAAGTAGTTCAAACTCAAACTTAAACTCAAATTCCAATGCAAATGCAAATTCAAAATCTATTCAAAATCCTTCCTTATCTTCAACTCCAATAAACACCGTATCACCTTCCTCTTCACCTTCACCTTTACCATCTGCTAAAGTTTCAACTAATTTAAATACTTGGATAATGTCATCTCAACAGAAACAACAATATGGTGCAATTTTCGATACTTTAGATACCGAAAAAAACCAATATATTACTAGTAGTACAGTTGCAAATTTTTTAATGACTTCCAAATTATCCAATCAAATTTTAGCATCTATTTGGGAATTGGCAAATTTAGATCAATCTGATACTTTTACAAAACAAGAATTTTCAATTGCTATGTATTTAGTTCAAAAAACTTTAGCAGGGTATGAACTACCTGATTCAACTCCTTCTGAACTTATTTCAAGTTCTCAATTCAATGACCAACAATCAAAACCATTACCACTTCCACCTCATAATCAACCTCCTCAATCTTTTGCTACAGCTAAAGCAATAGCAGCACCTCAAAGAACACCTTCTCACATGGATGATTTGTTAGATATTTTCCAATCTGCTTCTGCAATGCCACCAGCTGCTCCTGCTCCAAGAACTACTTCATCCAATTCTAATAATTCCAACTCTTTTACTCCGTCTTCTCAATTTGGTCGTAATTTACAATACCAACAACCAGTTGTTGCAGAAGAGAATGAATCAAGTTCTTCTGATGATGAAGGTCCTGAAAATTTAGATATGCCACATAATAGAGGTATACCCCCACCTGCAATTCCTGGTAGAGCAAATAAACCACATTTTGATGATTCAACTTCAAATCTCAATACAGGTAATGCAAATTATGATGCTATTAAAAATGTCAATAATGGACCTTCCATGTTTTCAAACCAACCTTCAGCTACTGATATGTCAGCATTAGGTGGATTCACTGGTACTACTGCTAGTAATACCGCTGTTGGTATGGCTACTGCTGCAGGTGCGATTGCAGGTGCCGGCATTGGTGCTGGTGTTGGTGCTATTACAGGAGGATTCTCTTCTTCTAGCACAAATAATAATCATAATTTTAACGACCAAATGACTCAAGCTAGTGTTGATATTGCCAACTATAGTAACCAAATTGGTTCATTAAGTAAACAAACAGGAATTGTAAGTGGTAAAAAAGATAAAGCACAAAATGAATTAAACAAGATCTTGAAAAAGAAAGAAGAAATTGCCGCTAAATTATCTCAATTGAAAGCCTTGCATGAAAAGGAAACTCAGCAAGTTATTGATGTTCAAAATATAATGATTAAATCTAAAGAAGAAAACGATTCTTTAGAAAATGATTTGTCTATAGTAGAAGCCAATTATCACGCTGAGCAAGCTAAAAAAGAACAACTGCAATCAGAATATGATGAATCACAAAAGCAAAATCAACTTTTCAAAGAAAAACTAGGCACTTTGAATGCTGAAACCAACGATTTAAAATTACAATTTGAAGAGTTGAGTGGTAAAGTTAAACAATCTAGTAATATGTTAGCTGTGACACAACAACAAGTTGCTACACAAGAATCAACAAACAATGAATTAAAGAGTAAAATTTCAGAATTAAATAATAAACTTATTCAAATTGAGACTAATCATCAAAGCTTATTAACAAAGATGGATCAATTAAATGATGAAAATATCGATTTATATCAACAACACACTGATTTATCAGTAAAATCAGCCAATAAAAGTATTGAATATAGTGAAACTTTAGCCAATGCTGCATCTAAAGGCGTCATTGATACAGATTTTGTTGAGGATGACAATGCTGATGTTGAAGTTCCTACTGCAACATTAGATGATTTTGATTTTGATGCTCCTGCTACAAATAAATCTGTTATCGTTGATGATAAAAAAGCTGATAGCAAAGACGGTACAAACTCTTCCCCTGTAGCAGCAGTTGATGTCATTCCTGTTCCATCATCACCTACCACAACCACAACAGATTCTACTACTATGTCAAATAAAGAATCTGAAATTACATCCCCAACTCCAGAAGGTTCAACAGTTGCAGAGAACACCACAGCTCAACAATTTTCTTTACCTTTTGATATTACACATTCTGAAACTTCATCAACTCAAAATAACCCATCTCAATCTGTGAGAGATGATTCATCACCTATATCTACATCTGCTTCCACAATTGAAGGTACACCTGAGGTTCATGAAGATGCTTTAAGTTCCCAAGTTTTACCTGAAGGAACTGTCGTTGAAACTGGTGATAACAACAGTGGTGAATCATTTGAATTTGTCAACCATACTACAAACAATGAAGCAGAAACTATAGAGAATGATGATAATACAGTTGTTACAGAGAAACCAAGACAAACCTCTGTTTCTGGTGTATCAGTTGAAACATTATCAGATTCTCCTCACAATGAAAATTCTCATGTTAATGAATTGGACGAATTCCCACCAATACAGGAACTTGAACCTTTAGCAGACGATATTTCAAGTAGCAGTGATGACGATGATGATGACGACCATTTTGAAGACGCCAAAGCTATAAAGGAAGATTCTAGAAATCCTTTTGGAGGCAATAATAATTCTAAGACAGGAGAAGAGTTAGAGCTCAAACCAGCTGCTGTTGAAACAGGACCTTCAATGTTTGATGACTTGAATCTTGAAGAAGCGCAAGTGGAAGATGCAAATGCTTTTGATAACAACGATGGAGCATTTGCAAACTCAGGATTTTCAGTAACTAATGCTAATGTTAATGATGGATTAAACAATAACAATAACAATGAAGAAGACGATTGGGAACAAGTTTTTGAAGGTTTTGGTAATGATCCAAATCTTCAACCAGCTGCTGTGGAAGAATCTGGTAATAACCAATATGAATCCAATTTTCAAACCGCTGAAGCCTTTGGATTTGGTAATGGAGCTGTAACTGATTCCAGCATTCCAGATGGACACGGTTTCAGCCAATCTCAAAGGTATGCTATTGATGAATTGTTAGATATGGGATTTGATGAACAGGATGCTATCAAAGCATTACAGTCTAAAGGATGGAATATTGATGATGCAAGCAATTACTTGCTTGAAAATGCATGATAGTGCTGAACATTTTTATAATTTTTTTAATATATATATATATGTACGTGATTATTTTTTTTAATATTACTTTTGTTGACTATTGGTATGATTAGATATTTAAATATTTTATATATGTCTATTTAATTTGTTTTGATTATCGAATGAAACTTTATACTATCAAAAGAGAGAAAAAAAGAAAGAGATTACTTCAAATGTGGAATCCTATTATGTCTACAAAGAACAGAAAATTCTTTGTTCATATGTTTGGAATAAGATTCTTTTGTAAAGTCTTCAACAAATTTGTCTAATTCAAGATCCGACAATTGTTTTTTATCTATGGAAGATAATAAGTTCATACAATTTTGTTGATTTTGAACAACCAATTCTTCATAATGATCTGCCAAATTTTTAGAAGACACTTCATACAGCTCACTATACAATTGTAGTTGCAAAGTTTGAAATTGTTGCACTAAGGTATTGTATTCTGATATTTTAGCATTTGTTGGCTCAATACTTTCAAGAACTTCTATCAAGTTCTTTTTAGTTAATTGTGCCAAATCAAATTGTGATTTTAATATCTCGTTTATTTCATCATCTATCTGTTTCATAACTTCAGGGTATTTCATACGTAGAAACCCTGTAATCAGTAAGTCTGAATTCAGAAACTCATTCCGTAGAGCTGGTGGGATGTCCTTTAAATATGGTGGATATGGAAAATTTACAGCTGTAGTCCCCGTGATTTCATAAAACCTTTTCAAAAGGTAGTTTGAAGATAATTTATTATTAGGATTTTGGGATGGTGAAGTTGTAGCGTTATTTACATTTGGCGATTGTGGTATTTGTGGTGGTTTTGGTGGTATATTTGGAGTCTCCATCTTAGATCAGTTATAATCAGTTGGTAAGTTAGTTCTTTGCAAATGATAATTGGTGCTTTAGTTGCTTTGTTAGCTATTGTTATAGTTTCCCTTTTCTCAGTACCGATACCAACTTTTACATATTTTAACAATTTAACACATTTTTCTTCTTTTCATTCCTCCCACACATCTGTTTCTTCTTACATAACAACACAACCTGATATGAATATCTTAAGAGTGAATGCACCAAACAAAGCTAAAGCAAGTGTTATAATCATGCACGGTTTAGGTGATTCTGGTGACGGGTGGAGATTTTTAAGTGATATGCTTCATAAATATGAGCAATTTTCTGAAGTCAATTTCATATTTCCAAATGCACCTGTTAAACCTCTAACCATTGCTGGTGGACAAATGATACCCCAATGGTTTGACATATTTGAATTAGCAAATCCGAATGCAAGACAGGATGAAGACGGTTATTGGAAATCTGTTGACTATATTAAAAATATAGTTGAAAATGAAGTGAATAATGGAGTTTCAGCAAATAAAATCATTGTTGGTGGTTTCTCTCAAGGTGCTTCTTTAAGTTTAGGTCTTGCTGCTACATATGATAAAAAATTAGCAGGTATTTTATGCATGTCTGGTTTTTTTGCAATGAAACAAGGTATTAAAAATAGATTAGTTGATACAAATAAAGATATTGAAATATTTCACGGTCATGGAGATGCAGACCCAATGATCAATATTGATTATGCTAGAATGACAAGTAAATACTTTAAAGAAGAATTAGGTTTTACCAATTACAAATTACATGAGTATCATGGCATGGCACACTCTACATGTAATGAAGAATTGACTGACATTATCCAATTCTTAACCAAAAATTTAGAGCTATAAAAATAGCTCTTCATATATATATATCTAAGTATATATATATATATTTATAATTCTGCAATATTTTGATTATTATTCCGTTGATCAGTCTTATCTTCTATGGCTTCTTCTATATGCTTTCCAGGTTCGTCTATTTTAGTTGAATCACTTTTTAATACTTGCTTTGCAGTTATCATTTGATAGAGTTGATGTTCAATATTTGAAGCCCATATTGCTGCACCTATAGTATTTGTAAATATGAAAATATATCCCAAGAATGGTATATTTTCCAATATAAGTGTTATTATTCCAAACATGAAATAAGTCTGTTTATAATGTGCCCACAAGAAATATATCTGGGCATTTGTATATCCTTTTAATTGAAAGTATCTTTTGTGCTTATTGAATCCCGCTTTTGGTGCTTTCACAAATATCACTAGAATAGGACCAACGATAGGTATCATATTAATAAGGAAAAGCAATACAAGCCAGCCAACTGTAGTCAATGGAGTAAATACTTTCCTTGTTTGCCTATATAATCTTCCTATTACTGTCTCACCATAATATCCAGGCAAAAATCCGATTAACACACCGTATGGAAGTTTATTATATTTTAAAGAAAGCTTTTGTGCTATAATATGATCAAACAGCCTTTTAAGAATTTTCGGAAGGATAATATGTTTTGTAATAAAATTAATTATGAAATGACAACTTTGAATAATAGATGGAAATGTACTAAATCCAATTCCACCTGTGAACAACGATATTATTAAAATTATAGGAATTATTACAATATAAACTATGAATGATGTTATAAGGATTGGTTTCAAGTGTTTGATAAATAATATCCAGCACTCTGGACGTTGCACAAAGTATGTTATTCCCTATAAAAATCAGTATAAACAGTAAATACGTTAGTATTGATTACCTACCCAGTAAATTCTACTACGGGTATTCTCAATTACATACCAAGAAGGGGTATACAGCTACATGCATCATCTTTTGCTGATCTAAAACAGACGTGTAAGATTTGAATGCCCATTCTCCGTGGTGTTGAAGATCAAAAATAGAATTATTTCCCCTTTCAATCGAACGCCATGAAGTGTTTTCACGAAGTAGAGCTAAGACAGACACCACCAAGCACCATTCACACACGGTTTCAGCAACCATGCATCGTATGATATCACCATTGCCATTGCTAGGATCTAAAATAACACCATCCAGGACTCCTCATGGCCAAAGCAAAACTCTTTCCACACAAGAGAAACGATACGTTTCAAATGTAGAACGTGCAGTTCAGAACTTTGACTCAATAGAGGAATGGGCAGATTATATTGCTGTTTTAAGTAAATTACAGAAGGCTATATCATCCAACCCAGACCCTGTAAATATAAATTGGATTCCATACGATTTTCAAATATCAATTTTACTTTTTAAGTGTATTTCGTCATCTTTACCAAGTGGTGTCCATAGGAAGACAATTGAGTTATATTCAACAATTTTCGATATTTTACAACCTAAAAACTTAAGTGAATCCATTTCATTATGGCTTCCAGGAATCTTGCCTTTAATGTCATATGCCAGCATTAATGTTAAGTCGGAATTGATTGATTTGTATGACAAGTATATTTGCTCAATTGATTCCGTTACACTTAGATCATGTTTTAAATCGATTTTATTGAGTTTATTTCCTGCATTGGATGATACAACAAGTGAATTTTTTAATCCTACTATGGATTTAATTGACAAACTGAAAACTCAATTGAACGATTTTAAACATTTTTGGGGTTGTTGTTTACTTTGTCTTATTACATCTTCTGATAAAAGAGTTGGAGCAATGGAATATTTAACAAGAAAATTGCCTTCTTTTGTTGTTTCAACAGAAAATATAAACAATAAAGACGAAACTTTAGCTAAACTATCTGACGATGCCATATCATGTTTAACTCCAAACTCAGGATTATTGATCAGGGCGTTTTGTAAAGCAATTACAGATGACAATTTATTTGTTCAAAGAGGTTTTTTCGATTTATTGTTATCTAAATTACCTCTACATTCAGCCATTTATAAATACGTCATTGCGGAATCTGATAAAGAGCTTCTAATCTCAAATATAATAGCCACTGTATTAAGGAAAGATATGTCTTTGAATAGAAGGTTGTGGAATTGGCTGCTAGGTCCCGATTCAATTGACACTAATACTAAAAATCATACCACCAGACTAGAATATTTTCAAGAATATAGTTTAAAATATGTGAATAATTCATTATTAAAGTTACTAACAGATAAAAACGATCAAACTTACATTGAAAATTATAATAATGCATGCAGGATATTGATTCCCTTCATGGATAAGTGGGAGATAGGACAATCGATCTTACCTAAGCTATTTAAAACAATTTTTGAAAAATCTAAACAAATCCAAGAAATAAATCCTGAAGAATTTGAAAACGTATCTAAATTTTCAAATGAATTATTTGATGGACTTGAGACAAATTTAATTTGGTCCAACATTTTGAGTCTTATAAAATATCATCAAACTGATTTGGTTATATTTATATTGAAGACTTACAATGTACAAGATGATGATATGCTATTAATACACATTCCTTACATGTTACTGGCTTCAATATTTGTTTTTAATTATGAACCTGAATCAATTGAACTTACGAAATTATTGTTTTCTTTTATTCCCCAAAGAGCATTTGGTGACCCAAATAGCGAGATTCAATTAAATATCATTGATAAATTAACCGACTATTATGAATCAGAAGGTTCAACATTACCTTTTGATTCAAATGAACTATCTACTTTAATTCTTAATAAAATAACTGAAATCATGTTACAAAGTACTGAAAGTTCAAATACGTTTATCTTTTTTGAGTTTACCAAGATTTTTGATGATTTGGTAAAATCCATTCCAAATTCAAACACTTGGCAAATTTTAAAATTAAAACATGTTATTTATAATTATGTTCAAGAAGTGCCTGATATTTATTTTTCTTTAGGTATTTGTACACTATTCAAATATTTGAAAAAAGATACACATAAAATTGAAACATTAAAAACATTAAAAATTACCATTGATGCATTATGGAATTGTTTAAAAATAGACAATGGTAAATATCAAGTTGAGATTGCGCAGAGCATATGTAAACTTGACAAAAATATTAATTCTTGTTATATTGAAGCTGCAATCTGTAAGTTATTGTTAGAAGTACAAAATTTTTCAACTAGAATTAAATACTTCAACTTATTATGGGTACATTTAAATGATGATAACTATAACGAATCTAAATCAATTTTACACCGTCCATTGTATCTAATTTTAAATGAACTTAATAATGAGATTTATGCACCGATAGTAACAAAATGGATTAAAACAACTGTTAATACAGATACACTGAACACTTTATTTCAAATGATATGCTCAGATTTATTCAATAACAATCAATTGCTAAATATAGATAAAGAAATTGAAACTGTTGATTTTAAACAAATATTTTTTGACTTGAATGTTATTTTTCAAGTTTTGAGTATTAGTGACGAAATCATGCAAAATTTTAAACTAGAATTTTGTGTTATAGATAATGATAAACAAATAGAATTTATTAAATCCAGAGGCCGTGAAATCTCTACTTATAAATCATTCCTTATTATAATTCTTTTCAAAATTATGGAACTTAATAATAACAATACAAATGCGAATTTATCTTGTTTCTTCAATTCCGAGGATTATTTGAATTGTATTAATATTACGTTAAAAACATTAACATTATTAGTTGATGGTAACGAACCTGATTTTAACAAAATTATTGAAGAAACTATTGAGGCTTGTACAATCAATACTTATAGAGATACACAATCATACTATTTAACTACTTTAATGAAATTTATTCATCTATCTAGTAAAAAATCAACAATGTGCAAAATTTTTAGTAATGAGTCTAGTGAGACGATACTATTATTCATTACTACTGGAATCTTTAAAAACCAGAAAGTGGTTGAATTTAGTGAATGGAATGATTTAATAATGTGTATGGCAGAATATTACCCAGATTTAGTATACCATATATCAAATGGTATTATTGAATGTATTTGTTCACAACTTGAAGAGTTAATTAATAATAAAGAATATTTTTGTACAATGGATGAATGCATTTGTGAGTTAATTTTAGGAATGGAGAAAATTTTAACGAAATGTCACAAACATTTAGGATATATGCTATCTGACAATTTCAGTTTTGGTAATACATCTACAAGTCTTGGAAAAAACATCAATCATAACAATCTTTATGGTGTTGGTTCCAACAATAGCAACAACAATAGTTTGAATGCCAATGGGAGTAATAATAAAGACGTTGGTTTTTTTGGTTCTGTTATTCAAGGAGTATTTCAAGTTGAACCAGTAGATGAGAAAAATGAAATTATTAACAGAAAAAATCATTTAATAGGTGCATTTCAAAGAAGTATTAAATGTATGATTACTACTTGGAATATGTTGAATGATTCAATGACTGAAAATAGACAAAGTAAAAGTATTAATTATTGTTGTAATAAAATAAAATTTAGATGCAAGAAACTGATGGAAAATAACTATTATATGGAGCCATTGGAAACTATTGAATCAATGATATCATGTTATAGCTCTTCCAATAATAAAAATACAGAAGAAATTTATAAAATGGTTCAAATTTTAGACGATAGCACAGGAAAAGTATCTATATTGTATATTCTTGATGGTATAATTACCAGAATGAATTATTCAGGAATAGAAGAGAATAGAAGATCAAGTTTGAGTAATATTTTAGATATTAAAGATATATTTGAATTTTTAATTGGTTATATTAATAAAGTGAAAGACATTGAAAAGATTGAAGAAATTTGGAATGATGTTAATAGTTTCATAAAAGATGTTACTACCAACACATCATTCTATAAAAGTATGATTCCATTTATTTTAAGATTTTACAATAGTTTTTGCATTAAGATATTGAGAAGTGAATTTGGTAAAAGTAAGAGAATAAATAAAGAACTATCAGAATCATTTTTAAAATTAATAAATCTTTGTATTACAGTGAAAACTGCAATTATTACAAGTTCAGGTAGTACACAAAAGATAATTTTTAGAGAGGAAGTATGTTTTGGATTACAACAAGCTTTACCCAACATGAATAAAATATTGAATGATAATGATAAAATTAATATTGTTGTTAATTCAATTATTAGTGGAGTCTCTGCGTTTATATTTAAAAATATTAATGAAGAGAGCAGTGAATTATTCAATAGAATACCGAAATATTTAATTGATCTTATTCAAACTATGAGTTTAGAAGAACCATTTTATAATAATAAAAATTGGAAGCATTTTTGTTTAGATATAATAAATAATGATGAATTTTTCAAAAATAAAACTAACAGGAAAGAATGGGATTATATAATGAAAAACTGGATTGAATATGATGAAAATAGGATTGAAGAATATTTAAATAAAATGGTTATATCAAATGGAGTTTCCAATTCTAGTACTTTATTATTTAATTGGAATGATGAAGTTGATATATTAAACGGTAATATTGAATATATTAAAAGAATTATATATTTAATTAATAATTGTAAAAAAGATAGATTTGTTAGTTTTATTGGTATTATAATTGATAAATTAGATGAATATTTTAAATTATTTAGACAAATTACGAAAGATTGTTTATTAGAGAAATATATGATATTGTTAATTAGGGTAACAATAGTTAAATTTAATGAAAATAATCTAGATGATTTATGGTCATTAGTAGATAAAGAAATTTTATATTTATTTATGAAAGGATATGATTTCCTAGAAGCGTTATCAAATGAAGTCAATGAGGTAGATTTTGGAGAGAAAAAGAAGAAAAATTTAGAAACTGATAATTTTGAAGATTTTAATGATATATTTTTACAAGGATGTAAATTAATTGATGTTTTAATTATTTATTCACCTGAAGAATTTCAATTGAGTGAATGGATATATATAAATGATAATATGGATGGTATTTATTCATTTAAAGATTCCAATGAAAACATAGAAAGGGGAAATGTTGTTGGTATAATTGAGAAAATTAGTAAATTAAGAGGTGGTAATTCAAGTGTACAAGAGAAGGAGACTGAGACGAAAAATCCGTTATTATTAGGAATTCAAAAAATTGGTCATATTAAAGATTTAAAATGGTTTTTCAATACATTAAGAATACATAAATATGAAGAGGAATATGAATTGAAGGAAATCGATGAAAACGTTGTAGTTGATGATATATTTAATGATATTTAAGTAAAATATAAAATGTGTATATAAAAGATAGACAGACGTTGTTTGAGTAATAAAAAAAAAAACAAAAAAGAATAAGAATAAGAAAAAGAAAAAAAGCTAAATACTAGAAAAGTTTTTTAAATCTATAAATGGCCAATTCTTCCCAACCACATTTCCGATGTATCAATTGTTTGACAGTAAAGTTGTGATTTTTTGATTTGAAATCGTCAGCTACTTGTTGATGATTATTTCTTGCACAGAATAGTATGTAAGCTTCACCTGTAGTTGACAAAATTTCATTTAAGTTATTCAAAACTAGATTTGTTATTTGCATTCCGTCGTTACCTCCAACCAAAGCCAAGTCCAACCAAGTTTCTGAATCTGATGAAGCTGGTAATGTAGGAACATTTTCAGAAGGCACATAAGGAGGATTGAAAATTAAAACGTCTATAAGATTTGGTCGTATAGGATCGGTCAAATTACATTGGATGATATCTGAATTAGGACAAGTTTTATGAGTCTGCAATATAGCATGTGGATTTATATCAGTATCCAGCAACAGAGAGTTTGGGATTATTTTATGTTGGTCTATAAAAGCGGAGATGATTCCAGATCCTGAACCAATCTCCAGAACAATGTTACTTGACTTGACAGATAACGAGGTGAAATATTTTTCAGAATGTAGGGATTCGAAAAGGTCTAAGAAAAGGAACGAGTCTTCAGACGGCTCGTATGTGATATTGTAGTCAGGGTCTGGGACTATTGGGGTTGATAGCATTGCCAGGGAAGCTGTACAGCAGAGCTACGATAGTGTGACAAAAGGGAGGAGACTGCCGGAAAAAAAGAGGGAAAGAGGAAACGGGGACCAGGCAAAAAAGAAGGATGAAAAACAAACAAGATCAACTTTCTGAGAATCAACATGTTTCTGTTTGCAGCGTTGGGAGGACACGTATAGAGATCTGGAGGCCAGTAAACACATCTATCTATAGCTAACCCAGTATATCTGAACAGCACAATGGCCGAAATAAAAATAAGAAGCTTGACAGGCAGAATCATTGTAGTCGACATTGATTTGAAAAACACAGTAGGCAGTTTGAAGGAAGAGGTTGAGGTGAAAGAAGGGATTCCACCACCACAGCAGAGATTTCTTCTACAGGGCAGACAGCTGGACGACGACTTGGTGTTGGAGGACTGCGGTGTCGTCGAAGGCACCGAGCTACATCTCGTCTTGTCTCTCAGAGGTGGCTGCTGAACACCGTTCCGTGCAGTGTGTAACTTGTGTAACTTGTGTAAAACACTGCAAAAAATTGACGAAACTGAAATTTTTTCCTCCATTTTGCAAATTGTTTCAGGTTTTCCCTGCAACAACAGCTTCCACCCTTCTTTGCCAGTTCCTCCACCAGCCATGTTTGCCCAGAACAAGCCTGCCTTCTCCTTTGGAAGCTCTGCTGCTGCCCCTACATCTGCCCCTGCTCCTGTCCCTGCCCCAGCTGCTGCTTCTGCAACTCCGGCATTCTCTTTTGGAAACAACACTGCAAACAATGCTACAGCTACCACTTTTGGAAACAACACTGCTTCCAATCCAGCTGCTGGATCGTCATTGTTTGGTGCCAACACCTCCAACAACAAACCTGCATTTGGCAACACTGCTGCTTCTACCAACATGTTTGGATCAGGTGCTCCTAAACCGTTATCATTGACAACCCCTCTGAATAACAACAATACCTTTAATAGTAGTAACAACAACAACAACAACAACACCACCATTACCACCACCAACAATCAAATTGCTACCCAGACAGCCATCCCGTCTGCACAACCATCATTTGCTTGGTCGAATAACTCAACAAACACTGCACCTATAGCATCGTCATCTTCCTTAATGTTCAACAATCAACAAAACTCTTTATTACAGCCATCTAACAATACCATAAATAATAACAATTCGTTTAATAATATAAGTAACAATAATTCTTCAATACCTGATTACACACCTACTATATCAGATAAATTGAACAAGCTTAAAACCAAATGGACAACATCATTAACAACTCACGTTTATAATAAAGTAGACAATCCAATACCTACAACTAGACCATTAGACACAACACCAGAAGAATGGGAAATTGCTATGTCTAAAAGACCATCAGATTATCATACAATTGCAATTAAATGCCAAGGATTCAATTCATTATTCGAACGTAATACATTACAAGAGTCTCATGTTAAACAAACTAGATTATTGTTACATGAAACTGAAAAAAAATTGAATTCTTTACAAGATAAACATTCACTATTATCATTACCACAATTACAAAAATGTCAAAATAAACATAAATTATTACAACGTAAATTATTACACATAGCCATTAATTTATCAATACTTAAAAATGCTGGATATCCTTTATCAAACGATGAGGAGTTGATGCTACAACAGTTACAAACTCTTTTACAGAAAACTCAAGATCCTTTAGGTCTTGCTAGATCAACTGAACTTTGGGCTTGTCTTTCACTTATTCAGCCTCCAGTTCTCAATTCGAATTCTAATGCCACTGCTAATTTAAATACTGGTATCAATGGAAATTCGGTTAATGACGAAGTCTCAGTAAAAGCAAAACTATCAAATAACAGTAGCAATAACAGTAGTACTAATAATAGCAGTAATAATGAAAATAACGAAAATTCACTTCAGGAATACTCAGAAACCATTAAAAATATTCAAAATATCTTACTGCAGCAACAAGTAGCTATTGAAACCTTAACCAGTTTGATAAACAACGATCTAAATATCTTATAATCCTGTGTAATTGTATCAGTAAAACCGTCTAAGCATACGTTAATTGTTAGCTTTTCTCGAAAAAACAGATAAATACGAAAACGAAAACGAAAACGAAAACAAGAAAAATTTCATTTTCACAGTTTTGTACACATTACGTTGTGTACCAGACCCAATAACTTTTCAACGAAACCCATACTTTCTCTCCGATCTTGTACCAGGGCAGAGTTTCAACGGGGGAAAAACGACGTGTGTATATTAAGAAGGGCAGAATACAGAAAAAAGAAAAAAGAAAAAGAAAAAGAAAATCCAATGGAGTCAACTGCAATATATCAATTATCGACAACAACGCCATTAGTTGCTTCATCTGACGATGATCCAAAAGATAATGCATTAAATATAACAAAACAAGAAGTTAAAGCCAATGTTTTACCATTTTTATTAAATAATCAACAAAATCAACAACAACCACAACAAGGTACAGTTGATAATAATAATTATTCAATTAATTATTCAACTGATCCATTAAATGATTTACTTATAATTGTAATTACTCCAATAAATTATTCAAATAATCAATTTATAAATAGTTATATAAGTGAATTACATAATGAATATATTCATATTCATGGATCTCCAGCTGGTAAATTTTTAACACCTTATATTCATATGTCATTTGAATCATTTATATCAAAATCTAAAAAATTATATTCAAATGCTAAAAATGATTCATCAAATATTGATAAAATTAAATCATTAGATTCTCAACTGCATGAAGTTACAAATATAATTCATACAAATATTAATGATTTACTTAATAGAGGTAATAATTTAAATAATTTACATGATTTATCATCAAATCTTAAAAATCAATCAGCTAAATATAAAAAATATGCAACAAAAATTAATTGGGATTTATGGATTAAACAAAATACTCCAATTGCAATTTTTTTAACTTTACTATTATTATTCATATTATATAAATGGTTTTTCTAATCAAATGAGGTAGTAGTGGTAATAGTATTATGAAGCAACAATATATATTGACACATGCACATGTATATATATATATATATATATATATTCTAATAAAGTTTTGTTTTCGGTTTCGGTTTGGGTTTCGGTTTGGGTTTCGGCTCCCTTTTCATTACTTTTTATATAGTCGCCAACATACTTTTAACAACATCTCGTATATCATAAAATAGTTTCCCTATACCACCTTCGATCATTATTTGACCTGTACTTTCTTTACCTACAATGATTTCTTCATTTATAACTATTCTACCATCATCCATTAATTTAACTAAATATCCAAGTTTAATTAATTCTTTTCTTAACTGTGTTAATTTAATATCTCCAATTAATATGTTATCATTACCATATTTATTGTCTTTATTAATTTCATTATCTTTATCTAAGTTATCATTGTTTCCATTATTATTAGCTGTAATTGTATCATTATCATTATTATTATCATCATTACATAATACAAAATCCCAATCTTTTAATTTATGAACTTTACCATCAACATAGGATATACTATAACCATCATTTAAATTTTGCCATTTTAAAAATTTATTTAATTTTTCATCAATTTTTAAATCAAATGATGTTATAATATTACCCAATTTAATAGTTTCTAAAGGTTTCATTTTAATATATTCAATATCATCAATTTTATTACCTTTACCATTTAAAATTTTTTCTTCAGTTTCATCATTAATTTGTTCCATTATAACATCAATATCCCTTTTTGAATCAACATTAAATCCTGGTAAAATTAAAACTTTACGTGGTTTTAATTGTTTAATACTGTATTTAAAAGATCTTAAATCATGATTACCACTAAAATCAATAAATGTAATTGCACACCTTATATCAATATTAACATTTTCGAAAATTCTTGAAACTGGATCAACTGTTGAATCAAATGAATATAAACTCATTGTTTTATTAGTATTCATTCTCATTTCTAAATCTTCTCTATTATTCCTATTGTTATTATTACTATTATTACGTTTCCCCCTTCTTTTATATCTATTTCTTTTACTACTATTACTATTACTATTATTATTATTATTATTATTATTATTTCCTGTCCCTCCTATTTCAGTTTCATCTTCTTCATCTTCTCTATCACCGGCTCTTTTTTTATCGTTGTCATTAATATTTAGAGTTGGATCTAGTATAGGGAATCTATCATCATCGAATATTTGGAAATCTTCATGATTGATTAGTTTACCATAATCGTCTATTGAAGGTTTATAATTAATCATTGGGAATAATCTATTTTTATGTTTCAAATGTCTAACATCATAATCTCTTGGTAATAAAAGAATATCATCTAATTTTATTATTTTACCATCTTCTATTTGCAGTGAAGAAATTTCAAGATTATTTATATTTAATTTTATATTTGAATCGATTCTATTGTCATTAAGATTATTAGTTAAGTTGTTGTTAATATTTGAGCCATTTGAATTATTGTTAAAATCTTTTCCAAGCGAGCCACTTCCGTCGCCATCATCATCGTCATCGTCATCATCGTCATCATCGTTATCATCATCGTCATTAGCAGCTTTTTGTAATTTTAATTTTTGTAATTGTTTCTCTTTCTCAAATTCTAAAATTTGATTCCTCCTTTCTTTAATTGAATTTAAATAGTTTGATAATTCTTTACCTTTAAGAGGATTTTCTTTAACATTAATACAATTTAAATTTTTAATTTCTATATCTATAACTTCAGCTTCTTTTGAATCTTGAATACCACTTTCAACGTGATCACACCAAGTTTTATAAATTTTATTAAAAGATTTATTAGTATTATCATTAAAAGATAAAGGTTTTTCAGTTAAAATTAAAGTTAATTGTAATTTTTTATTAAAATCTATTAAAAATCTATCGAAAAATTCTGAATTTGAATCAACGAAATAAATTCTTGGTTTATTAATATTAAATTCATTAATTAAAGAAGAAGATTTTTGAAAATTATTTAATAAATCATTATATTTAATTATTTGAATATTATTATTTTCTAAAATTGGAATTAAATTTTGATTATCAGATTCCCAAATTTTAGAAATATTATTATTCATCCATTCAAGGAAATTTGATAAGTTTGATAAATTTTCTAAACCTATATAATTTAACATTATAATTTGTGATTGATATTTATCAATAATTTCAGATTTATTTAAAATTAAAGGTATTAATAATTCGAAAAAACGACCTGTTAAACTAGTTGGTAATAAAATTGATAAACCACATCTTAAACTTTCTTTAATTATATTTAAATAAGAATTAATTTTTAAATTATGAGATAATTTAAAATTTGTATAATCACCATTTGTAATTAAAGTTGTTGGATTATTTAAATTTTTAATTAAATTTAAATTTTGGAAAACTTGACAAGAATTTAAAAATTCATCTTTTGAATGATTCCAAATTGGAGCGTATAAAATTTTATTATTATTGTTATTTAAAATATTAAAATTCAAATTCCAAATTGAACCACCAATTGAATAACCTGAATTATAACAAGTAATTGATAAATTAATTTGTTTATTATTAATATGAGATAAAAATAAAGTTTGAGAATAATTAATATTTTTAATTAAATTAAAATAATTATTAATTTCATTTAATTCAATTTTATTATTTAAAATTGGGCCAATTAAATTAATTGATCTATAAAATTCTAAAATTGATAATTTTGCCATTTTCGAAACTGGTAGAGTACTAAAAATTGGAATCCCTCTTAAATTTGGGAATTCGTGTAATAATCTAATAAAATTTCCACAAAATTGAATTGTTGATTGTGATAGCAGTATTATATCAATGTTATTAATTAATTCCGGTGGAGGTAATTTTTTACAAAACCCTGGATCTGCCAGTATTGTTAGTTTTAAAGCTTCGTCATTTACGTTTTCTGTGATATCATCGTCGTAGAAGGTGATCAGCGTTCCTAGTCCATTTTCCAGCGGTGTGCAGTCCAACATGTGTCGACGCCAAAGACAACTCCCGTATATGCCAACCCAGTCTGCCTGGTTCTGTCTGCCTGGTTCTGCCAGTTCTGCCACAACGGCTCAAAAGCTTGCAGTAGAAAAAGAGAAAAAGAGAAAAAAAAAAAAATTCTCACGTTTTTTTTTGTTTTCTCGCCACAAGTGGGGAAAAAGTGTTGGTGTTGAAGCTGAAGAAGAAGGAGAAGAAGAAGAAGAGAGTGTTCTTGCTGGTTTCTGGGAAGCTTTTTTTTTGGCACTGCTGGAACCGTGGTAGCATATAGATAAGATAATACACGATGTCGACATCCAATACCTATGACAACATTTCTACATCTAATTTTACTGATAAAAAAAGGGATACTCAGTACGTTTTCGAGAATGATAAACTACCATCAGAAATTCCTCATGTTAAAGAAATTGGATCAACGACAGGTCCATTACTTTCAGCTTCATTTTTTATAGGTGATAGATGTAAAGAATTTAATGATGATTTTATGTTATGTCAAAAGGAGAATGGTAATAACGGGCCAGTTAATTGTTTAAAAGAAGGTAGGAAAGTTACGAGATGTGCAGCATCAGTTTTAAATGATTTAAATGCACATTGTAAAAAAGAATTTGAATTACATTATAAATGTCTTAATTATTCTAATATGGAATTTAAGAATTGTAGAAAAGCTGAAAGTTTATTAAATGATTGCGTTTTTACAAGTTTAAAATTAGCAAAAACAATTCCAGATGATGGCGGTAGAGAAGTTTTCAAACAAGGTAATCAAATATACAAACCTATTCATCCACATTTCCCAAGTGAGAAAGCATTTGATTTAAAGAATACTAATTAGTTATCTTTTTTTTGTTTTGTCTTGTCTTGTCTTGTCTTGTCTTACCTTATTTTATTTATTTACTTAGTCTATTTATTCTATTCATAAATTGTATATACATGTATACGTGCCTAGCTACTTAGCTGTCTAGCTACCTAGCTGGCTAGCTGGCAATATGTATAACAACTATTTTTATTTACAAAAATTTACAATACAATTACCTACTCTATAATTAACATCGTTTGCCCAAATAACGTCTAAATGAGAATACTCAGGTATTTTCAAATACTGAAACTTATTAAATTTCATATCACCATTGGCAATTTCGAAATTTTGAATTCTTTCAATAAGTAAATCTCCATTAACTAAATTATCTTCACCACCGATGACCAATAATAAATTTGGAGTAAATTTATTAAACCATATATTTGATTCATTTAAAATTGGTTTATTAAATTTAAAAGAATCACCGTGTAACCACCATTTAATTAATTTACAACTAACATAAACAGGTGAGAATAGGAAATGAAATTTTTGTAAATTTTTATCCCATAGTTTATTATTCCAATCAAATAAATAGTTAAAAACTAAATAAGAGAAAAAACTAAAAGATGGTAATTTGTAAGTAAATTTACGTAAAAGCATTAAAATTGACATAAAAGACTTTTCACCGAAAAAAAGCTTAAACCAGTAGTTGTTTAATTTTTTCATAAATTTAATAAATTTTTTAGTTTCAAGCATTGAACCGCCATAAATTGCAGGTGATAGTAAAATACAGTTATCAATTTTTTTAACTATTGGATTAAAGAATTGATTACTGAAAAGCATAACACATTGTGCAGTGCTTTGAGAATGTGAAATAATTTCAATTTTATTATTCCATTTTGTTAATTTTAAAACATTTTCAATTAATGCAGGCAAATCATAGATTGCCATCTCTTTTAAGTCCCAATCCCACAGTTTATTTTTGTTTAGTTTGGCATCAAATTTATCTTTATTTATTTTTGGATTGAATCCGCATCTGTTGTTTCCTAGCCAGACATCGTATCCGTTTTGCAGCATATGAAAAGCAAGAGATTTTCTGCCGCTTGTTAGATAAGATCCTGAAGATTGCAGTAGACCGTGTAGGAATAAAACGGGTTTCCTAGTTTGGGTATTGTGTGGATCGTACAAGTGTTGTAGTGTTATAAAGAAACCGTCAGATGTCTCTACTTCGTACTCGTGAATTTTCAAGCCTAGCAGGGTTGCGTAGTAGTTCAAGTCAGTCGACACTCTGACTTTCCCGCCAGAAGGGAAGCCCTCTATGTGACCCTCTTCGTCCTCTTCCAGTGCCAGCTCCTGCTGCTGCTGCTGCTGTTGCTGTTCGATGTCGTCTGTGTTGATTCTCCTGTAGCATTTCAGGTCAGCAGACGGCCAGAGTGAGCCCCAGAGTGAGCCAAAATGGTGCAGCACCGCCAGCACGACGATGCTGCTGATGAACACAAAGCTGCACACTCTGCTGGTCACCACTGCCAGCATGTCTTCTTCTTCTCCAGCTTCAGCTCCATCTCCATCTCCAGCTTCAGCTTCTCTGTTCAGCAGGCAAAGTGGCAAAAAAAAGAAAAAAGAGAAAATAAAAAATAAAAAATAAAAAAGAAAAAAGCCACCGTCACCAGCCACAACGCCACAACGCCACCGCCACAACGCCACACACCCACGACAGAGTCCGCTGTGGCGTCGCGTCGCTCGTCGCGTCGCTCCCACGTGGGGGGGGGGGCCCGCCCTTCTCGTTTCTTCTTCCTCGCTTATCGCTGCCAAACACACCGAAAAAGAAGAAAAAAGAAAAATAAAATAAAAAAATGTGTCTTTTGCACACTTGAATCTGAATCTGAATCTGGTACAAGCACCGTACAAGCACCGTACAAGCACCGTACAAGCACCGTACAGGCACCGTTCTTCTTCCCTGCTCTGGCCTGCCGTGTACCAATGGGCCTGTCTGACTTCCCAATCATACACTGGGACGACATCAACGTCGAGTCCGTACTCAACTCTAAACACACTGGCAACATCAATGTCGACAACGGCAACAGCAACGACAACGACAACGGCAACGGCAACGGCTCCGTTGACCAGAACAAAAACTTAGACACTTTCAACACAGCTGAGTACCTGAATTTCTTAAATGAGGCAACTGACCCTAACAACGATAATAAACTGCACACTTTCAATAACATAAACCACGACGACTTGCTTAACTTAAACCTCATGAACCTGCCAACTGCTGATATCATCTCAAACAACGATATAATCCCAAATAATTTATCCACATCACACGATAATACAAATACTACTACAAATACTACAAATAATACTACTACTACTAATAGCAACAACGAATTCACTCCTTTGTTATCCCCTACTGTTCCATCTAATAAAAATATAAACTTGAGGAACAACTCCGTTACTTCAATTAACAACAACAAACTAAACAATGCTTCAAAATTTACTCCTTTATCGTCTCCTATAATCCAATTTAAACAACCACCTCCAAATAATTTACGTCAATTAAAACGTACAGATTCAAATATAGATGATAACGATAACGATAACGATTCAAACTTTAATAATTCTAATAATTCTAATAATCCTAATACAAATTCTATTTCTAACTCTAACTCTAACTCTAACTCTAACAGCGGTAATAAACAACCTAATAAAAAATCTAAAACTCCCTCTTCAACTCCTAAAATGATTCCAAATGATCCAAAATTTAATATACCTTCTTATAAACCAAACAGACACTATTCTTCTTCTTCTCTAATATACAACAATTCCAATTCCAATTCTAATTCAAATAATTCAAATTCAAATAATAACACCCCAAATAATTCAGTTCCGAAAAAGAATAATCTATTATTAAATCCAAATCATCACAAATCTTCCAACTCTTCACCAGTTATCCTCCCCTCTTCCTCAAATAATAATTTGTTCATACCAAATTTTCAAATCGATAGGAAATCTTCTAAAACTAGGAATAATAGCATTTCCTCTTCAGCTTGTTCAACTCCTTCGTTTAAATCTAACGATCTGAATAATATAGATTTAAATGATAACGTTGGTGGTATAGGTACCAACATCCTATCACTAACCTCTTCAAACACTAGCACTGGCACCAGCACTGGCACCAGCACTATTAATAATAATTCCGGTAATTATAAAGACAAGAAAACTTCTCACAAACTTGCAGAACAGGGACGTCGAAATAGAATGAACTACGCCGTTCAGCAGCTCGATAAACTTATACCCGAAAGAATGAAACTCGACATAACTGTGCCTTCAAAAGCTACAACAGTAGAACTCGGCTGCCAGTACATCAACGAGCTCTTGGCTGAAATTGACTCCCTAAAGAAAAGCTAGCTAGCCATGACTCTGTCCCTAACCCTGACTATCACTATGACCCTGACCCTGACCCTCTTCACACACCTCTATACACTCTGTACTTCCCGCCTGTGTATCTCCAATTCATGTAACTAATCTGCCAAAATCGCATTGTCTGAATTTTTCTTTTTATTGTTTTCACTTTTTTCCCCTTCTTCCCCTTCTTCCCCTTTTCCACTACTGCAAACCTTCCCTGCTTTCCTTACAGACACTGCGTTCAACCGTCTCCCGTTAACACAATGGACTTCCATGCAATACTAAACGCTAAACTAGCACAACACTCACAGGATAGCCTTAATGGCTCAACTATAACTTCTCCTCTATCCACTCCTTCACTATCTCGTCACGAGTCAAGACAAAATTCAACTATTTCAACTATACTAAACGTCAATAACTTAGAACCTGATACCGAAAACAACAATAACAACACTTGTATTAATAATGATCCCGGTAAAAAGAAAAAATCGTATATCAGAATTTACAAAGTTGACGACTTAATTGACGAATTGTCATTGAATAACAAATTGCTAAACAAAAAGGGGGTAGGCCATGACGAAAAAATTTTACTACTATCCCATTTATACAGAATGTTGAACAGCTACAATGAAATATTCTTACCAGTAATTTTCGATGATGAAAGATTTCTTAATATGATTAAATGGATTAACTTGATAGATTTTAATAATAACTCAGAATTAAGTTCAACTTCAAGTTCAAGCTCGAATCCCGAGTTTGAATTCGAATTAATCATTAAATGTATTACAATTTATGCATGTATAGGTATAGACGATTTAGGCGTTGAAGTCATCGACAACTATATGCCTTTTATGATAAAACTAATTGAAAATAACGATATCGGCTATAAATTTAAAGAAATTATTATATACAGTATTTCATGCTGTATTCTATTTTTATATTTTGGATGTGATAATTATCTAATTTTGAATCAATGTAAATTATTTATTAACTTATTAGATTCAAATTCAGAGTCCAATTCAGAGTCCAATTCAAATTCCAATTCAAATTCCAATTCAAATAAAAATAAAAATAAAAAATACATCGACGACTTTCAAGACTCTTTATTCCTTTTAATATCTGAATGTATAGGCTTGGCCTGGGAATCAGGCCGTGATACTGAACTAAATCAATTTATCGATGAGGAAATTTTACCTTTGCTATCAACTTATTTAATTGATAACAATAACTCCAATAATAACAATAAATCATTGGAATCTTTAGCAATTTTATCAGGTATTGTATTAAACGATATCTCAAATATTACAGATGACAACCAATTTGAAATCGATCAAATAAATGAAGAAATCAATAATATTGTTAAATTAGGCGTTTCCAAAATTGGTAACAAAGGTAAAAAATATAAAAATTTATTCAAACAAGTCTTAAACGGTAAATTGGATAAATTATCAATTTCACTAAATAATAATAACGGTAAATCAAAATCAAAATCATCAAATAAAAACATCTTCATCGATTCTTGGAATGGTTTCCTACGTATAAAATTGTTCGATTTCTTATGTCACGGTAATCTAGGTATTTGGATGTCTCATAATAACGATATTAAAAAAATGATTAAAGGTATTAGGAAAATAAACCGTGATCAAAGCTTAGATTCAGATTTTAATTCGGATACTGACGACGACGATAATAATAATGACCTAAATTCAGATTTCTCTAATATTCAATTAACTAATACCCCTTATAATAAAAAATCTCGTACCATCTCGTTACGTAAAGCTAGACAGGCTAAAGAAGATACACTGTCTGACCTTTTATAATAACTCGTCTCTATATTCTTATTGTATTCTTATCAACTATTCTTATCGTCTTAACTAAACCCGCAGTAGCTTCCCGCAGTAGCTTTCCCCAGTAGCTTTCCCCCCCAGTTTTCCCCCCAGTAGCTTTTCCTCCAGTTTTCCCCCCAGTTTTCCCGCCCCGCGGCGGTTTTGTCCTTCACACCTCAGCAAACCTGTAAACACTCCGATTATCATCTCGTTCTACACAGGATGAACTACATCACTGACATCTACTATCCAGATAACAACGCAGCCACACCCGTGTGTACACACTAGTATCAATGAATCTCGATAGTCAGATTTCTAGCAAATTGGATCGTTTACGTAAAGCAGCAGAAGAAGGTGAACGAGAAGACGATGAAATTGAAGAAGTGTACAATACAAAACACCATCTGAAAGGTATTCATAAACTTATCAATGAAATAAATCCACGTTCTAGTCAGACATTTGTCGAAGATGATAAATCCAATCTTGAGGAAAATGACGATGAAAGCTTATACACTTATACAACAGACGAAGGAGGGATAAATGATGAAGAATGGGAAAATGTTTTACATCAGCTACAAGTAGTTGTTACAATTGTTTTGATACCCATTGCAGGTAAATTCTTAGGTAGAAGATTTGCTCACTATGTGTGGAAAATTGTTGCTGGTTGGATATATAATTAACCATACACTTAAATATATGTACATATATATATACGAACTTATGTATACTGTAGAAATAAAAATGGAAAAGTTAGAATAATGGAATTTGAAATTCGAAATTTGAAGTTTGAAATTTGGAATTTGCTTTATTAATTGGAGAACTGAAGTTTTTGTGCATTATGGGTTATAGTAAAACGGATGATAAATTGTCCATTGCCTTAATATGAAACTCTGGATTGCATGCTGTAAACAAATTGAAAAGTTTGGTGATTATAGAAACGTTGATCAATAAAATCAGCTGTTTTAATGAATCTAACAGTTCAACCTGCAATTCTTGCGTTTGCTCACACTGTTGCTTATATCTTTTCAAGAAACTTATTAGTAAAACTAAAACATTTTTAATTACCAATCTCAAATCTGGGAAATAATCTTTACTCTCATATGGATTACTTTTAATTGAAGTATTGTCATATGAATTGTTTAAACTAATATGATTTATATATACATGTGTTGCAATTGTATTATGTAAATCACCAATTACTTCAATATAACTTTCATTATCATTTCCATTACTAACATTCCTAGTATCTGCAAGTTGTTGGCCTAATCCAACCAAATTTTGGAAATCTACCATCTTGGTACTAACACCTGGTTTACTGATCGATGTATTTAATAAAGAAAATAACTGATTCGAATCTAATCCATGCTCTTCAGGACGTGCTAGCACGTGAACTATATCTTCTAGTACTGTGCATTCCTTTGATAAAAATTTATCATCAAACTCTACTGACATTGTACAATTGAACCCAATTGAAATGAATTGGCTAGCTCTGATAAACAAAAATCAGAAAAGGAAGAAACCACCCTGCCTTATCGTATGACTTACACAAACGGAAATACTTTTTTTTTTCCTTTTTTTCCCTCTTTTTCGTTCTTTTTTCCCCTTTTTTCACCAAATCATATCGAGATTTCCTAATTGGGGATATTCCAACAAGTTCATAGAAGCTTATGAAACAAATTACTCATTTATAGTTGTAGTTATAGTTATATTTATATTTATAATAGCTATTTACACATATACAATAATGCCTTTATACAAAAAAATAGATTATTTTGGCCTTGATTTTGGACCCCAGTTTTTTGTAGGATTTTCTTGAAATCTAACCATTTTAATCCTTCTTAAATGATTTACAGCACGAGAAGTATCATTTTTACTAAATAACCATTCAATTGGATCAGTTCCTTCAACTATACCTGATTTTACCATAATTTCTTTTAAATTAACACATTCTTTAATTTTAGTATTTTTTAAAATATTGTATCCTGCACTGTGAATACTCATTTTTTCAATATCGGTTTTAGCTCGTTCAGCTAATTGCTGACCTATAAACCAAACAAATTTCCATGGTGCATCAGTTTTTATACAATTAGTTGCTGCATGTGTTAATGAAGCTTTAAATCCTAAATTACCTAATGCAGCACACACATCTTCAATTGGTGGTGCAGGAATTTTTAAAACACTTGATAAAGTCGTTGTACTAAAATAAAATTGTCCATTTTTAATTTCTAATTTCCCACTATTTTTATCACCTATTTCATTACGTGCCATTGTTAACATACCTTTAACTCTTTTTAATGTACCATAAATACTTTCTTCACCTTTATCTTCTTCTTCTTTAACAATTTTTAAAATTTTATCAATAAATTCTTTATCATGTAAATGACCACCCCACATTGGCCCACATAAATGATTAGTATATCCACAAAATTGACATTTCTCTCCTACACCTTCTTCAATTTTAGCTAAACCAAATTTATTTTTACCTTTTGCTAATTCTGGATCTGTTTTTTTACCTAAAGGTTGATTAATCGTTGAATGACATCCACTACATCTTGTTACAATTTCTTCTGTTGACATTAATTCTTTAACTAAAATAGGTTTCTTCCAAACTCTAATGAAAACTCTAACATAAAAATCAATACTTAATGATAAAACAGGTTCAATTGCAATACCATATTTTCCTGCACTACGTGCAATCATTCCATGAACTAATCTTAATGCACTTTCATGTGTAGCATCACCCCAAACATTTACACCTCCATATAATGAGAAACATTTCTCAGGATATCCATTACCTGCTAAAACTCCTAAATCTGTACATGTAACTAACATTAAACCACCATTTTTAACTGAATTAACTGCACTATCAATAAATGGTGAAACTGTTCCATAAGGATCTAAATCAACTATATGATATTTATTATTATTATTCATCATATGAATTATCGCATTATCTTCATTTGGTTTAACTTTATCTGTTACTTTATTATAATCACAATTTAATTTAATTGATTCAACTGCAGGTTTACTTATATCATTTGCAACAATTGTTTGTAATAATTCACATTCTTTCGCATATCTAATAGCTCTTAAACCTGAAGCTGATAAAGCTTCTAATAAACTTGCATAAGGTACATCATTCGTAATAGTTGAATCATCTCCTGCTTTATTTCTTTTTTTAGCATTCTCTTCAGATTGTATTTTGGTAAATGCACGAATCGCTAATGATGAAAGATCTCTGTTGTATTGTTGAATTGGATTATAAAACACTTTCTCTTTTGGGAAAAGTAATGTAGCAGACCCTTCTTTACACAGATCAAATTTAGATGTATCTATATCAGCCATCTTTAATTGACTAAAATTACGTATCTGGTGGATTAATTTTGTCTTTCTCAGCATTCCACAAATGAAGAAAACATCACTACTGTTCAAAAAAACGACAAAAAAAAAAATTCACCGTCGTTTCTGTGGTTCTCCCGTATCGAAGAAAAAATTTTTCAAAAAAAAAAAAAACGAAAAAACGAAAAAATGTTTTCAAATTTCCTCGCGCAGTTCAACTGTTTCGCTGTCAGCTCTGCCACCACGAACGGTAACAGTTTTGCTACCGTCGGAGAGCATGATTGCAGGTGTTTGGAGGCCCGTGACGGTGATTTCAACGGTTTCGTGCTCCGAGTCAGGTAATCTTTGATTGAAGATGTCGTCTAGTTCGAAGTCTTTCATCTCTGCTGCTGTATTCGCACTCTCTTTTGTATCTTTTTCTATCTCTTGTGCATTCTTTGACTCGTCTAGGTCTGTATTCAATGCATCGTTTTTTTCATAGCATTTGCTTAGAATACTTTGAACTTTACACCAACTCCTTAAAACATTTATGATTTCATGTAATCTGTTGAAATCTTCTATCTGTATCTTTAGTACTTTGACCATTCGACATCCAACAAAATAATTTATATTGTGATCACTACTATTTGGCCTTTTAAAATCAGTTTTCAAATTGGCGTCATTTTCAACATTATCCATCCATTTTGCTTTTTCTTCAGTTAGCTCCTCCCAGTTTTTACTACACCAGTTCGCAACATCTAATGGTACTAGAACAGGTGGTACCAATTCTGCTATTATAGCTGTATTGTTTCTCCTAATGCTGTGGAAAATTTTCCACGTGCCTGATTCAACTGAATATATCCTTGTCATTTCATTACCCATTATATCAACTGTATCATTGTTCTTCTCATTTTCTGTGTTATTCGTATTAGTGTTCGCAAGATCATTAGAATTGCTACTCGTTGTATTGTGTTCGTTATTATCATCATTATCGTCGCCATTATTATTATTTATCATCTCTTGAACTTTAAAATGTAACCTATTCACTTTTGGATATATTTCAACATTTTTCTTGTTCTTACGAATCCAATTGTTAACATACCTATCATCTTCCCAGTACTCTAGAAAAACTCCAACTTTGTTATCCGCATTTACTAGAATTTTACCTAATCCCATCGTTGACTCACTATCAAAATTTTTCAATACATTATCAATACTATTACTAAAGTTAGTTTCACTGAGAATCTTTTTATTTTCTTGCATGGTTCCCCAAACTATCTCTGAAAATAACGTAAATAAGTCATCAGGTTTATTGCTGCTCAATCTATCAAATTGAATCAAAATCCGTAAATTCATATTAAAAGAATCTAATGTCTTTTCATGTAAATTATTTAATAATATTTCACTAACTTTTGATCCATTCTTAACACCAAATAAAAAATCATAATTCTCGTTTTCAATTAATTCCACATTAACAGCAGATGAGACACTGACATCAATTACTTCATCTGTTTCATTTTTAAAATCAACATCAATTAATAAAATTTGCCCACTGATACTTATCCTAATAAAATTTGCGTCATTCCTCTTTTCAATGAAAGTCGTAAAGCCATAAGTCTCAGATAACCTTTTGACTGAATTCAAACTAACCTTCCCTGGTCTTTTCAACAAAGTTTCAGATATCTTGGTCAGCGGCTTCACCAATTCAACATCGTTATTCATCATTGCTGTTACCAATCGTTGCAGAACTCTAGAAATTACAGCAACAGCAACAACAACAAAAAAATTTATATCGGTTGGTGATGGTTAATTTGTTCGCAAACATGAAAATTACATTCTCACACAACGAAAAATCACCAACTTTCTCTTTTTTCAAAAAAAAGTGCATAAATATGTTTGAAAACGCTTTTTACTTACTGATCTATGTCCTGAATACAGCACGTCGTATCCATTTATATAATATTTGTATTTTTAATCGATCTTTATTATTTTTTCAGGCTGCTTGAATATTTATGAAATAGACCGTTATTAAAATATAACATTTTCCTTTTGCAGCTAAAAACTTTACAATACCAGATATTGACAAATAAGCAAAAAAGTAATCACTTCCATTAAATTTTACTTTTGAATAAATACAAATTAATACACATGAAATATATATCTATATAATCAGGTTTTGAGTAGATACGAGACGTTCATAGTTCGTCATGTTTAACACTTTCTGTTTCTTTAGCTTCTTCAGTATTATTTTCTTCTTCCTCATTGGTTTCTTCTTTGAGTTTTGATGCAGCCATTTCTTCTTCTTTTCTCTTTTGCTCCTTTTTCAATTTTTGTTTTGCAATATTTAATTCTTGATTTACCAAACCACGACGTAATTCCCATGTATTTTCAATAGAATCACATAATTTTTCAAATTTGGATATCTCAATCTTAATAGACTTGACATCTTCAACTGCAGTTATTTGTTCAGGAGCATCTACTTCGGTACTTGGATAATCATTACCACTTAATTTGCTAACTAACTCATCATAATTGACTCCATAAATTTGACTTTCAGTTTTCAATAAATCTTCCTTGCTTTGAATCTTCGCAAAACAATGATTAGCTTTTTCTTGTAAATCATCAAGCTTCTCAAACAATTCCTTTATTTGATCTTTATCGTTAAGAATTAATATATTTTCAATCATTTCAAATTCTTTATCAATGTTACCAATTTTAAAATTAATTTGTTGTAAATTGGCATTATCACTTTCGTAATCTAACCATTCTAAGTTATCACTGATTTTCAATTTAGTTTCTTCAATAAAATCGGAATCAATATTTCCTTGTTCATTTTCTTCTAAATCTTCAATAGAATAACGTAATTCATAAAGTTTACCTTCTAATAAATTCTTAGCATCCTCAATTTGAAGTCTTTCTTCATCTTTTTTATCCAAATTGGATAACCTTTTAATTGAAACTTTTTTCATAATTTCAGTCATTGGTTCAAATCCAAAATATTTAACTTCAGAATGCATAATACCAGTTCTTGGTATTATTGTGTTATCACCAATATCATTTAAACATTCAATTTTAATATTATGAATATTGAATATACCATCCTCACCAAATTCATAATTCATCATATATGAAATATCAGAATTACAAACTGTTTCATTAAATCTTTTAGGAGTAGTAAATTTGAATTCTTTCAGTTTAAATTCACCATTTTCAATCATTTCAATTTTAATTTCTTTAAGAAATTCATTATCAAATGCTGTTAAATTTGTTTGATATTTTTCATTAATTGATAAGCCTACTGGTATATTGATCATTCCACCTTTTTCACCATTGGTGTAATAAAGATCATAGTTAAGAGAATTTTTATCATTAAATACAAATTTATCTTTCTTAGTTAATTTCATAATTTGTGCACCATATAATGATGTTCCAAATACTACACTTTCATCTGCATTAACATTTTTGGAAATTTTGGATTCGTTTTCTTTACCTAAGTAGTTTGATAATATTTCTTGAATAATTGGAACACGACTTGAACCACCAGAAATAATAACTGAATTCAAATCTTTACTAATATCAAATCCTTCAATTTCAAAAACAGAATCCAATATATTGGTTAACCCTGTTAAAGAAATTTCCATTCTTGCTTCTAATTCATCTCTAGTCATAAAACCTTTATAATCATAATCTTTATAAAATGATTCAATATTAATATTTGTTTCTGTATTTGCACTTAAAATTAATTTAGCACGTTCAGCTGCATGCCATGACTTCCACATTGTCTTAGCATCAACTACAATTTCTTCAATTGGTATACCAGTAAACTCAGAAAATTGTTCTAAAATGTGAGCTCTAACCATTATTGTAAATAATTCACCATTCAATTTATCACTATATGCATAATTTTCAACTTTAATATTAAAATTTCCATTATCATTTATATCCGTACTGTTATTTAAAATTGAAACTAATGTTGCTTTAATTGCACCTGCACCTGCATCAAAAATTAAATGATACTCTTTTTCATTCAATTGGATATTTGATTTCATTTTTTGTGCATAATCTAAAGCAATAGCTAATCCATCATTTACTAATGAAATAACTTTTAAATCGGCTAATTCTGCAGAATTTTTAAGTGCTAGCTTTGCTGCTTCTGTAAAATATTTTGGAACAGAAATTACAACACCGTCAATTATACCTGTATAAGTTTCTGGTGATCTTTCCTTCCAATAATTTAATGCTCTTTTCTTGATCTCTAATAATTGCATTGCTATAACTTCTTCTACTAAGAATGTTTGATCAATTTCACCATTTTTGTTTGTCACAACTAAAGTAGTTGCATTTCTATCTTTTTGTAATCCTAAACCAACACCTTTAAATTTGATATGGTAATCTTGCATGATGTCACTATTTGTACCTAAACCTAATAAAGATTTAACATAAACAACACAACTACCAGGTGATTTGATACAGTTCGATAAAACATTTGATCCAAATTGCCTTATAATGTCATCATTTGATTTAAATTTGGATTTACTATCAGGTAGAATTAATGATAAACCTGAAACATCTTTTCTTTTAGACTCTTGATTTAATAAAATATCATAAGGCACGTTTGGTGCAATTAAAACAGCTTTTGTGTATTTAGTTCCAAAATCTATACCCAAAAGAGCACCTTGGACTAAGGTTATAAAGGATAGAATCCAAAAGCTAAGTTTCATTTTTCTAAGATTATTGGTTATCAAAATAAAAGTCAAAAGAAAGAAAGAAAGAAACAAGAAAAAGTGATGAAAAAAAGGAGAAGACACGTAGACACGTATTATCAAGCAAAAAAAAGTCTATCAAAAAAAAAAATTTCAAAAGGAAAAAATATTAAATTTAACAAAAGTGAAAGCAATCTTCAGGACACACCAAGTGGCTAAGCAACAGTTATGTTCAACGAAAGGAGAGCACAAAATAAAAAAGAAAGACAGCAGAAGTTTTACAAGAATGATCGTTTGGGAAAAGCCAACGATAATAGCATTGTGAGAGATACAAGAGCACCAGAAAATCATCAATATAGAGTGTCAAAACCAACTAGAGATTTCCCGAAAAATGGTAAAGGGAGATATCCTAAAAGCAATATACCAAAACACAGCAAAGAAAGAATAATAAGACCAACCAATGTTGAGCCAGTTAAGCCTTTGGAGGAGTTAAGAGTGAAAAATTCTTTATGGGATAAAGTCCCGGATGATTTAAAAGGTTTGAGTGCAAAGTTTGCTAAATCATCGGGGTTATTTTCTTCACCTTCAGATAATACTGAAAAAAAGCTGACAAAGGATGAAGTTCAATTTTTATTAGAATTCCAAGACTCAAAACAGTTTGAAACGTACAATAACAACAGAGACCATAATAATAATTTGATTGGTCGCAAATTGTTGTCATTATCAAGTAGTTTTGTTTCTAAACGTGTTTATATCACAGAATTGGATTTTCAAAAAGTTAGTATAGATATTCTAGAAACCTATTTCCAAGACATTTTTAAACGTGTGTCAATACCCAATATAAGCCAAGAACAATTGACATTTTCTACGGTATTGGATGAGTTGAATCAAAGATATATTATAACGTGTAGTAACTCTTTAATTGCTACTATTTTTGTTGCATTCAATGGTAAATTTGTTAGTGAATTTGGTACTAAGATTATGGTAAATAGACCCGATGATTATATCCAAGATAGCTCTATCCTTCCAATCAATTTATCGTCCGAAATAAAAAATGAAATTAATGAAAATTCAAACTTATGCTGTATTAATAATATCCCCGATAATATAGAAACCGCAGAAATAAAACAAATTTTAAGTAAGTACGGAACTTTAAAGAGTTTAGTTGTTCTCTCTGATAAAATCACACATAAGAGTTTAGGAATAATACTTTTTGAGTTTAAATTACCAATACCTAAAATTACAAAAAAAATTACAGAATGTGAATCTTTTAACTGTTTCCATCCATGTATTAATACTACAAATGAGTATTATCAAAATTTGACGATCACAATGGAAAATATCAAAGATTATTTAAATAAAAATGAGCCATCTAAGATCTCTAAAGTTAAACCAAGTGCCATCGTTCAATTATTAAATTGCTTCTCAATATCGGACATATTAAATGATGAGAAATATAAAAAGTATTATGATATTCTTTTTTCAACAATATCTAAAGCTCCTGGTTTCATTCAACTTAATATACCAAGACCTCGATCTCAACAAGAAATAATTGATAATGCAGCTACTATTTATGGGAAAGTTTACATAAAGTTTGACTCAGAAATAAATGCATCCGAATGTTTAAAAAATACATGTGGTAGATATTTTTATAACAGAATGGTTCTTGGTACTTATATTGATTATCATGAGTATAATTCAATTTTTACATAATTTTATTTTTACCTATATATCCCCAATTTTTGTTTTAATTTTGTAAACTAATTCATTCAATTGTATAATTATCAATCATCCAGCTCACGCTATTATCATATGTATGTTTGACAATTAAATCGTATAGGTCATCTCTTAAATTTTTGGTTATACTTAAAGTTAGCTTGATTATTTTAGAGGAGTCTAAATCTGGTAATTGTCTTAATAAACTCATTGGATTTGTTGACTTGATCAAATCATCTCTAATCAAAACTAATTGAGATACAACAAATATTATATTCAGATGGACTCCATAGCTGAATAAAAAATCCCATAATTTTAGTATTTCGTCTAATTGTGGTGTACATGCACATAAGGTTAATATTGATGGTAATGCATATATTTTTGCACTTGTCAATGATTTTTTTAAAACAGAAGACAACTTTGGATCAACAGTTTCTAAAACTAAGTCAACAAGTTTGGCTCCATCTAATGCGCCATCTAGATTCGGAGTTATGTATCTTGGTAAATGGATTGTTAATAAGTTATAAAATAGTGTAAATGCTTGAGGTTCACTTCGACTAACATATAAAATCGGGCCACATAATACATTCATACCTTGAACATAAGGAGACAAATCAACTAACTTGTCATTACGATCAATTGATTCATGGTATTTTTCTGTTTTACCATTTTCAGTTGTTTCTTTGTTCTTATCTTTGAAATTTTCTATCACACACCAAGCAAACACATTCAATACTCTTGTAAACTCAGCATCGGTTACTTTCGACCAAAAATCTTTATTGTGCTGGAATGTTCTGAAAACGTCGTTATGTATTTTTTGTGAAACAATATGATCAACTTCTCCACGAGCAACTACGCCACTATACCATTCACTCTCAACCGGAGAAGCTCTAAGAAGTATGCTCCAAATGTAAGGCCTATAAGGACATATTTCAGGTAAAGATTCGCATAAAATTGTATGTCTTAACTGTTGTAAGCTTGAAGACAATAAAGGCTGATTCGATTCAATAAATTTCTCTAATACGTCTTTCTTTCTCCCTCTTTTTGCATTGTGGTCTTTGGCTTTGGGTTTCCCTGTAACATTGTTATCATCTATACTATCTCCTTTGTTTATTTTAAAAGAAGATCTAGATCTTTGCATCCTAGTAGAGGGGTGTTTTTGCAGAAAATTAAAAAGAAAACATCCTGATATAGAGATAACGCAACTGGCGTGAAGCCATTTTCTCTTGTGTAAACCAAAACATTTAGCAATACTCGCAAATAAACAATAGCTTTTTAACAGTATATACACAAAATGTTTCTAACTAACGGCACATTTTTATTTGTATATAAAGTATATAAATAATAAAGTATAATATAATAAGAAAGTAAACGTCAAAGATGAATAGAGATGTAAATAATAAAACTGATAATCATTAAACTTTTAACGTTCTGCTTCAAACTCGGCAGCTTTCATATCTAATAGTATGTTATGGAAACAAAAAGGACTATATGAATAACCTTCACCTTCAAAAAATTTGGACATTGCCTCAACCCAATGTAATCTAAGAGAGTGTAACATAGCGGAGGTTCCTTCCATAACAACTAAAATACAAACGGTTAAAACAAACCACATTCCAAAAAGAAAGAAAACAATGATGCTTCCAAAAAAACCAACTTTATCATACGATTGAAAAGAGTTCGAAATGGTCATATCCCATAAGACTGCTGATAATTGGTTATGCGCAAGTGATAAAGCCCAGAGACGTAAATATGATGCGGTATGAGAAACACAATTAAGACAAAATTCAATTGTATGAATCACTTGATGCACCATAATATCCCCAAAATTGAATGGCTCTTTTTCTTCACCGTCTTCATCTATTAAAACATTGATACCATCTTCGTTGACTATTTCTGATTCGGTAAAGCCATTTGATAAATCTTCATCCGAGTTTGGAACAGATTCAATAGATAAACGTAAGGAATTCTGGTTTGTACTAATGTCTGAGTATCCCAATTGAACTTTATTGGCATTCATCTTTTTCAATGTCAATGGTTTATAAAGAAGTAACCATGGAACACAAACAAGTGCTATTAAAACTAAAATTACTTGGATAGGACCTTGACCTGGATATAGCTGATCTTCAATAGTACCAGGTGATAAAAACATATTTATCAACATATTTAATAAACTTGGTGCTGGCTTTCCTATTTCAATCCAGTTGATACACCACTTGTATACAATAGTTAACGTTAAATAACCAAAAATTGATTGCATGAATAATAGACCGGGTATAAAATTACCTATTATATCAACTTTTGAATTGAAAAAATTATAATTAACTAACGCAAAACAATAAGAATATGACATGTGAATAAAACCCATTAATATGGATAGTTTCATTTTATAAGAATTTGTGAAAAGTAAATTATTCTCTGTTCCATGCCATGCAGGATCTAATCCAATTGCGTAAACACCACCGGTGGATGTGGCAACAATACTTTCAGTTTCTTTAAAATCGGATGGCCACTTCCAACATGATTTGAACAAAGTCATAGATTTAGAAAATAAATCGTTGTAAATCAAACCAGTATACATTGAAAAAAAGCCCATTAGTAACAATATATAACGACCAGTGTATGCCATATCAAATATTTCGTCCCTATTTTTCATTCTTCCAATTTTGTTTTCAAACTTGACTAAAGTAAAAGCAGCTAGAAATAAAATGAACCCATGTCCCAAATCACCAAACATTATAGCAAACATGAATGGGAAAGTCACTATTGTTGCTAAACCTGGATTAACTTCTTGATAAGTTGCAATACCATATGCGTCAATTATGGATTGGAAAGCAGATGTAAATTTATTGGTTTTGTGATACGTTGGAGGAGTTTTATTGGTTGTTAAAATACTAACAACGGTATTTAAGTTTTTATCAATTTTAGCAGTAGCATCAACAAGAGCATTTTTGATGTAGTTTAAATCATTATTTGGAATCCACCCTTCACCAATTACACCCCTTCTAGTTTCATCATAATTGAATAAATTTAAGGCTTCATAGATTGAAATTTCTCTACGAATGATGACTTTCCATGTATCAATGTTTAAAGCAATTTCCTTCAATGATATTGTTAAACGATCTTCAGTATGGTGTAAAACTTCGTTTAAATCTTTTATTTTACGATTGATGTGTTTCAATTCTTGATGATAAATTTCATACTCACTGTCAACATCATATAAAACACCATCTAAAGACTCAATTACTTTCTTACATTTGTTAATCAAGGAATCACCATGTGTAAAAATCAAAAAAACAGATTTGAAAGATTTCTCTCCTGTACTAATATCCTCGATCTGATCAGCTAATGGGATATGGTTTATATATAAATTTCCTCTCAAAGTTCTCCAACAAATTTTTTCAAGAATATGAAATTTATCTGTATCAATTATACCACTTATGAAATTCATAGTTGCACCAAAAACGTTCAGCTCTTGTCTTCCTGTTGATTGTAAATTGATATGATTGTTATTATTATTACCAGACTCCAGCAATACTCCGTTATCTCCATCGTCGTCAGAGATCATAAAACTATTATCAGAATCATTTGAAAGCCTAACTTGATTGAAAATAGAATCGGTATCATTAAGTTCTAAAGACAATCTGACATCAAAGAATGTCCTAGTATTTTGTAAAACAAGTCTGTGTTGTAGAAGCTCCAATTTTTTTTTTGTAAATGTATCATAAGAATCGCTAAGGTCTTTTATTTGATTTTCAGATTCCGAGATTATATGAAGCAGATTAGTCAATTCCGGTGTACTGAGATTGGATCTACTATGAAGAAATTGTTCATATTCGACTGATGGTTCTATTATCAATTGATCTGCTTCCATAATAGGTATACCAATACTTTGTCTCTTTATTGATTTTAATAAAAATTTCAACTGTTTTTCTACCTGATCATAGGTTCTAATTTCTTTGACAAAAGTTCTTTGAAATGTGTTTAAATTCCTATTCATATCTATAAATTGGACATTTCCCATATCACCTAGTATTGAAACACATTCTCTTGCAGCTTCGGATGGCAAATAGAATTGCACTAATGACATATCCGCAGAACCTTGATTAATTAAAAAAAAATATTCAGTATATTGACGTAATAATGTTAGTATTTCCATTCGGTGAAATTCGTGGCATTCCATAATAAATACCAGCAACAATTGAAATCAATTATATACTTACGGAAAAATGCCTCCTGTTCCGTCATCGTATGTGGCATGTACCTTTGGTGCACACTTCTTGTTCCAATAATAACCAAGTGTCAGTAACTTGAGCAAGTTATCTCTAGCTTAGAAAGCCTTCTCTCTTTGCTCTCTTTTTGTTTTTTGTTTTTTGCCTTCGCTAAAAGTGGCGCAGCGAAAACGTGACATATATCCATGCGCCACTGATCATGAAATTGAAACTGAAATTGAAACTGAAGAAGTATTACGTTAAAGGTAATAGTGCCAAATACGTGATACTATTGGTTGCCTTTTGAACAATTTCATTTAGCTGGCTACAATGCCTGGATCTAAATATGATTTCTATGAAGAAACAGATGCGGATAAAGAGCTTTGGGATCAATTCTCTGAGTTTTTAACTCATACATCTTTTTTGATCCCGGATACAGTGGCTTTCAATAATTTACTGCCATATTTTACATCATCTGCTAACAAATCAAACTTTAGTATTCAAGAAGTTGAGATGGTTGGTTACGAAGCTTATTTTGTTGAGCAATGGATTTCCTTAAGAAATAATCATAACGTGATAATCACTTATACAGGTAATGAGAAAAATAGAATCACGGCGTATCATGTTCAATCGTTGTTAAATTCAAATTCTGTCTCAGATAAAAAAAATGTTTCTCCCTTTGATAGTTGGCCTGCAGAGTTTGTCAGCTACTTGTTTAATCAATTAAAGTCGGAATATTTTGTGGCTACAGAGACCAAATTAGGCTGTGCGTTTATTACAAATTTTGCACAACTTGATCCATTTTTAACTTTGATAAATGCCAAAACAGGAAAGATACTGGATGATTATAAATTATATGTTGTCAATCATAATCTAAGAAAAATTGGCTGCGGTTCAAGGTCTACACTAACAATTGATGAACCATCAAAAGCTATTGAAGATAAATTCACATCAGCATTCAAAATCAACAATAAAATTTCAATTGATTATGCAGTAGTAGATTTAGTTTTAATAACTCAAACATGTTTATATTTATTTGATTTGATTGACCCAATTTATTGTGATGGTCTTTTCTGTGATAAAACAGAATTAGCTATTAATTTTTGGTGGAAAATTATCACAGATGTGCCAATTGCTCATGAAGTAATTAGGATTAAGCCACCAAATGCAAATGTTGCTGATTCGATTCAAGCCATTATTGGATTTACAGTCTTATGTAGATATTTATTAGAATTAGGTGGTAATACTTTTGGTGTTTCAAAAGATCCAATGGATGTAATAAAGATGCAATCTGCTATAACAAAATTTCAAAAAAATTTCAAATTGAAAATAACTTGTAAATTCAATTTGCCAACATTAATTAAGTTGGTTGATTGGGCACAAAATAATAAATCTTCACAAAGCTTAACCAAAGATTTGAGCAAAATGAAAATTTTGGTAAAAAATACAGTTATTGACATAACATCAGGTAAAAATTTACATAGTATTGCTCATAATGCTTCAGCATCGCCATTTCATTTACAATCTCGTTCACACTCAAATACACATTCAGATCATGATCAAAATCAAATGATTAATTGTCAAAACGTAGATCAAATTAGACATATGTCTTTAGGTAAGCAACTAAATTATCTATGCTATGGAGGAGGAAAACAGATAGATCTTCAAAAAAATTCTCTATCAAGCATATCCATCAAAGAGATTGCACAAAATACTGATAAAAACATGAAAAAAATGAAATCACAATCAAGTTTGCAATCTATGCTTAATCAAAAAAAATACACAGGCTCGAAATCACTGACTGCTGAAAAGGATTATAATAGCGTTGCTGAAAAATATAAAAGTAATTTTATTGGAAATGAAATCTATGGAAATAAGTCCAAAGCAAATAACCTTATTAATCATAAAAATACAGATAATAATGATATTTCAGCTAAGATAAAAGAATCATGTAACCCTGAATTAGCCCATGGTGCTCTAAGTTCTGATGATGAACTTATAAATAGCTACAACACTAATGATGAAATTGAAGCGTATCATCCAAAAGTAAATTCAATATCATCAGCAAACCTATCAAATGGAAAATATACTGCCAGCAGAAATGGAAGCTTTGGTGTTAAATCAAGGGTTAACTCTTTGAAAAGTTTTGAAGATAATTATATTGGATATGATGGTGACTATATGCAGGAAATGAAAAACATTGACGTTATTGTTTCTGATGAAGATGAAGATGAAGATGAAGATGGTAAGCTTATATATTCTGACCCTGAGTCTTTCAATAGGCCGAAATCAAGTTTCACGTCAAGGAGAAACACAGAAACCAAAGATAGATTCCTGAAAGATTACAATGAAATGAAAGATCAATTGATTCCTCCACGCTTATCTGCACAGTTGGAAGATTCACCAAGTAAAATGCACGATAGTACCAAAACGCATAGCAAGAATAGTAGTCGGAATAAATTATTATCAAGAGGTTCGAGTTATAATGACAACGAAAGTGATGGTGTATATGAATATGAGCATGGGTTTGATTATGATTATGAATTAGATGGACATCAAAATCACAATATGCATTACTTATCTCATGACAATAATAACCATAGTAGACAACAATCATATTCAGTACCTAGACGTCCTTTAGTAATATACCCATCTGATAATAATCATAATGTTGATTATAATTACATCGATACTAATATAGGAATTACAAATAATAGTAGTAAAAACGGTATCATAGATAACAATTTTTCAACTATTGATTATGATTACGTAAATTTTATGAAGCGTCTTAAAAGAAGACACAGTATACCATTGGTTCAGTCAGAAATGAATCAATATTCAATTGAAATGAGCATGAAGAAAACGGATAAGACTTTGGAGCGTGGTTTGAGTTGTAATAGCAATAGGAGGCGTGGCATATCTAATGGAATATTTGCAGATGAAAATATTAAAGATGAAATAGAAGGATCAGATGAACCAATAAATATAACACGTGAAAAAAGTATATTTGGATCGCAAAGCTTAAATACAAATTGTAGCTTAGAGACAAGTTATGCATCTGCTAATTCAACAGTTATATATCATATGCAAAAGTGGTGCACGCCTAAAAACAGATCTTTATCATTTTCCAGTTTAGAAGATGAAACCAGCAAATATAATAAGCTAAAAAGTATAACTGATATTACAATTGGATCAGATATAAATTTGATAACTCCTGAAACACTTGCAATGAGATATCTTAAGCTTAAATTGAACTACCAAACCGGAATCATTCAAAAATATTTCAGTGCTAAAAAGGATATACATTTATATTATAAGTATGTTATTGAACGAACAAATCAAGATAAAAATCCTAGTACTTGTGTATCTTTGAAATATAACTCAACCAATAATGATGTAAACAAAGTTATCGGCAAATATTATGAGTTAGAAGATAAACTTAAAAATACCGTTAAGAGTAATGCACGATTAAAGTATGAATTGAGGTTATTATTGCAAAAAACAAAAGAGGTTGAAAATAATTTAACATCTCTGAAAAGTTTCAAGATTAAAAATTTGCAGTCAAGGATTGACAATTTAGCAAAACAGTTGGAGAAATCTGGAGAATTTTCTCCAAAGTTGAAGACATTATTTCAAAACTCTGATACACTTCCCAAAAATACTGATTATATTAGGTCAACTTCTGCAACACCTATAACTGATAGAATTTATTCTGATGATAAGGATATTGAATGGGAAAAAATAAACTGGAAATATATTGTACAAAAACCATATGTTTTAGTTTATTTGTTTTTTCATTTAATTCTGTGTGTTATACTCAGGCGTGTCGATGCTAAAATGGTTGAAGAACGGTGGAAACGTATTGACAAAGATCAAACTGTGACGATGATTATCCGTGAACTATTTACAAAAAGTGAACATGAACTACAAAAGCCAGAAAGTCATGAAATGGAAAGCAAAAAGACTAAATAGGGTATTAATTTTTAAATATAGGATATATATATAGATATATAGTTCAAGATTTAACTATCTGTAGTTATGGAAGGAACACACTTCACCTCATCTTCATTTTTTTCAAAAGCTAATAGTTTCATTAAATTCTCTGTGCTATGCATAATTGATGACTTAATTAATTCTACTTCTAACTTTTTACTTTTAATTACTTCTCTTAAAATGTAGGTATTTTGTTTCAGCTCGTCTGCTCTTTTTTTTAAAGAACTTGTTATTTGAATTGAAGGAACGGATTGCATATTTTCTCCAGGGGTATTCTCATCAAACGCACCAAACGTTTGATATTGTTTATCTTTTAAACTATCAGCAGTAAATGTTATAAGCTCTTCATATAATTTTAATATCAGTTCATAATTTTGTGATAACTTTTTTTCTTTGTGTAATAGCATTAGAAGTAGTTGCCTTTTTGATTCTTCTTGATTTTCTTGAAAAAATGGTCTTTCATTTTTAGCCAAATTATTATTCATTTGAGCCAAAAGATCTGAATTTTTTTGAGATTCATTTTGCTTTATATCTACAAGATTAAAACTCTCAGAATCTAAAGATATATCAAGGAGTTTTTGAGACCATAGGTTATAATCTACATTTGATTTAAGTGAAACTTCGGACAAAAGCTTTTCTATAATATCTAAATTGGAGTTTTCGTCATCTAACTCTTGTAATAGTCGATCTAATAGACGTTGGGTCTCTGTGTTGATCAATTCTCGCATTATTACCAATCAGCTATCACTAAGAAATGAGGCAAGACTTTGTTTCATCCAAAGCATTATTTTTCATAAAAAACAAATTTTAAAGATCTGGTCGAGCTTTCGTTCTTACTGCGAGCTTACTCTTTGCTGTTGATTTATTCATGTTTTTAGGGGGACTAAATGTCTACACAATATAAATTTATCTATATTCAAAAATTAAAGGGATCTGAAATGAGCTGAAACCAATCCAAGCTAACCCAGAACAAACAGTACTCAAAAGCACATCAGAGCACCATTGGCTTGAAACTTTATTCCAGTATACTTTTTTCCTTATTGTATTTGCCTACATTATGATTTGATGTATTCAACAATATCAACAATACTATTTGGGAAAATTCATACTATATTTTGATATTTTTATTTATTAAGGCATTCAGATTATGATAGTTTTTTACGTTAAGTACAGCATATTTTCTACAAGGACTGAAGTTCATGAAAAATCCGACTTTCATATCAATTATCTTATTCATTTACTTTAGTATTATATATGTTTGGATTCAATTAGCTCCAGTTACTGCTTTTCAAACTGCTCAGCATGTTAGTTAGTTTTGTGAAAATTTGCCAGTTAATCAACATCTTTGATAAATAGTGCGCCGATCGACGCGCATGTTTGGTAGCAACAAAGGATGTGTACTTGTTTTGGGTGCTACAAAGTGCCCTGTTTGGCAGAACTGGCTCTCCCTTGTGTGGATACATAAATATTGTATGGGCATGTTGGGTATCTTTGAGAACAGAAAAATGCACTGATAAATTATATATATGAACCACAAAACAATTGGTATTACACATTGGGGGATTCTAGAGATAAGGCAACAGGATTGTTCCTGGTTTCGGACTTGTGGAGGCAGATTTTTAGGAGAGCAAAACACAATTACCTTTTTGAGTAAAGACATAAACAATGGCCTGAGCTCACAAAATTGCCCCTTTCTTGTGATATAAATTTGCCTTGTTGTTTTATCCCTGTTTTGCTTTGTTTACTTGCTCTTCTTTCTCTTGTTCCTGTTCTTGTTTTTGTTTTATTTTCCAGATAAAACTAACAAACCAAACCCCCGTAGTTAAAGTATTTTAGTATGTCGTCATTTAAAGCTGATGTCCCTGTATTAGCGTCATCAATTTTTAAATCCCCCTTATCTTCTTTGATTGGAATGGAAACTATTTCGGATATCTTTGAATTGAGTTTATCCGAATTCAAAAATGTTGATCGTGCCGATTTGAAGAATGTTGCTACACAAATCTTACAAAATCAAAAATACTTAATTTATCTCACCTCTGTAATGTACAGATTTTGCTCTGAACCAACTAAAAAATACCTATCAAGTACTCAAACTTATAAAATCAAACCATCTGAAATCCCAATTAGTGATGCTGATATTGAAACCTTTTTAGAAGAGCCTCAGTTTATGTACAGATTTTCTTCTGCTACATATTCCTGTCTGGTTTCTTGGATGAAAGAATTCCCTAAGGTAAATGCTGAGGTGCCTTTCTGGTTTAATGATGGTAGTGAATTTGTTCCTTACGTAAGTAATCTGAATGATAATCTTAAAAATAATTTCAGATCTATGTTTAAAAAAAATATTAAGCATCACGTTAGATCCACAAAATTGTCCTTTATTGAAAAGGAAGTTAAATTATGGATTGAGGAATTCACTGTAGTAGATTCTACAATTCATAGTTATAGTCCAGATGTTCATTTACATGGACTGAAAACATCGGCTAATAACATTGAATTTGTCCAATATCTTGTTACTGGTCGTATATTAGATGAAGAATCTAAGCTGTTAAAAGATCATCTTGCTGTTAAAAATTACGAATTGGAAAATAAAAGAACCCATACATCTTTAAGAAAAACAAAGCAAAAATATTCAACTGATCAAATTAGAGAAATTAAAGAAAAAAAGAATGCTTTACAGTTCATCGGCTTTGATGGTAAGCTGGAAGATATTGTTCGTATCAGAAGTTTAAAAAAAATTGTTAGTGACGGAAGAACCCACGAATTGAATTCTACTCTTTGTCCTTCCGCTCATGAACAACTATGGTCCCGAAATGATTACATTTCAGAATTTTACAAAATTGCCATTTCTATGTTTGGTGATTACGCTAAACTTGATAATTTCAGATCCTATGATAACGAAAAAAATCAATGGAAGAGAGAAGGTTGGAATTTAGATTTAACCCATGAGCAAAAGGTAAATTTTTTATTAAAATTCATTCAATGGTATAATAAAACAGAAACAAGTTCTGATGCAAGTCCTTCAACATGGAGAAATTTAGACAACTCTATTGATGATGTTATTAATGGATTTTTTGTTGACGATAATCCAAAATTCTATCGTATGAAACTTAAACCTGATGGTATTAAAACCTTCAAATGTAAATTTTATTTTCATCAAGGCGTTCAACTTGGTTGCTATTATTCTAAAATGTTAGCTTATTGTGGCTTAAATAAAAAGCATATTGATAAATCATTTGAAATCGATCCAGCTTTGCACGTTGTTGCTGATAATATGAGTATTAGCTCAAATGTTAGAGCTTGGTCTACTCAAGATAATGCAGAACTCACTATTTCATCTAATTCAAGTGGGTGGATTCCAACAGAGTCATCCGGAAGGTCACCTACTGTTGCTGATTTGGAACCAGAAAATATATTGGCAGAATCATCAAATTTGGATAGCTTGTCCAATTCTATGGATCTTTCAGCTTGTACAAAAAAGTTTTTTGAAGCTGTTTCGAGTAAAGATGACTTTGAAGATGCTGAATATGTTGAAGATTTCGATGATTTTGATGGTAAACTAATTCCAATTGCTTATGATGATATTCCTAAATCAATAATTCCAATTACCAAATCTTGTTTAGCTACAGATAAATTAGTAGTCAAAGAAAAAAAGTCTGTTTTCTTTAATACTGATCTCATCGTTTTTGAATATGAAAAACTCGGACCTTTAACATCATCTAAAGAAGATGAAGAGAAAAGTTCTACCCTTTCTAAAACTAGCCCAATAACCCCAGATCCATTTCCAATTGCTCCAAGTGTCTATATTTCGATTAATGGTCTTAAAGCAGCTGTTGAGCATCAAATTTTTGAGATTACAAGTAGCGATGGCTCGTCGATTAATTCCATGAATAGCTCTCGCTGTAATCATGGCTCGAGTGGCTCTGAAAGTGAAGATACGGATAGATCATTCAGTCCATATTTGAAAAAGCTATATAAAGAATATATTCAAAAGGCAAGAAGCGTTAATAGTCAAACTATTTCATTTGAACAAGAAAAGAAAGTTATACCATATGAAAATATGGTTGAAAAGCGTACATTTGACTCAAAGGCTAATTCAGATACTTGTCACGTTTTTGAAGGTACAAGTTCAAATGAAAATAAGAATGAAGGAGAAAACGAAAATCATGATCATGATGATGATGATGATGAAAGTGACAGTGATTCTTCTAGTTCCTACTATACCGGCAGTTGTGATTATGGAGGTTCACGTACCTCACGTAATCATCAAGCTAGAAGGGCGCAATTATCAAGTATTCAAGAAGACCCAAATACAGTTAATTTTAGAGCTGCTTTAAATGTTTTGAATGATGAATATGATGAAAGGTACGGTCGCATAAGTTGGCGCTCCAGAATGCAATATGGTTATGAAGAAAGTGATGAAGGTGATGAAGATGATGAAATTAATGAGAATGACGGAAACGGCCAAACTGTACCACAATACACTAACATTGTTGGAGTTGAAATTTTGGAAAACACTGAGGACAACTATGATGATAACAATAACAACAATAATAATAACGATAATGATGATACTGTTTATGATATTGATGATGATAATGATATTAATAATAGGAGATCAGTTTTAAATGCAATTGACATATTTAACGATACGAATATTTCAAACAATATTGGCAGTTCTAATGATAGTAATATTCAATTTGAAAATGATGATAACCTTCATGCAATTTGGAATGCACCTGCTTCGAGGGAAAAAATTAACGAATCAACCACAATAGGATCTTTCTCACAAATTGTTAATGATAACATGATTGGAGAATCTAATTCAGGTGGTGGTTCGTTGAGCCTTCCTCGGTCAGGTCATACCGTTGAGCTGAATCGTAATCCTTATTTTCACAATTGGAATATATTATAATAGAATTGAAAATAGAAATTTGAGATTGAAATTGGTTTAAATATTGAAATGGCATTAAAAATTGAATCGAATTGAAGTTAAGATTAAAGTCATCGTCGCTGGAATAACAGTTGGAACATTATGTATTAAAAAAGAAGGCATGAATTATTTTAGTGAAATCAGTACCAAAAGTTGTAAATTTGGATGAAATGGATAAATGGAATTTTAAATCCTGTTTGAAAAAAGAACAGGAATAGGGAATAAAACCTAATAGATTGGATGAATTGATAGAATTGTTTTTAAGTAGCTAATAAAAAATTTTATAAAAAGATAAGTAAAGTAAAAGATTATTTCAAATATTTGAGCGCATCACTAAACCTGGAGTGTGTCACGGTTCCATGTGGAACTAATCATAATTATAATGCAAAAAATATAAATACTATTCGTATATAAAGCTAGTTATGATTTACTGTTTTTGTTTTATCAATTGTTAGTTTACTTGGGTTAAAGTTTATATTTGATAATTAAATACATAGACTTATATAGTGTATCACATAAACGCTACGCATAGCTTTGAACAATAACGTATTTCATTCAGATAAAAGACCAATATTTTTTTTTTTCATTGACTCTTTTGTTTATTTGAGTAAACGTTGGTGAAATGATGGTAAGATAGCATTTAAGTTAAGAGTCATTCACTTTTATGTGTGTGTGTGATAGCGCTTGTATGAGTACAATTTAACTATTTATATTGGATCATGAAAGGTGACTAGTGGCATAGCAAGTCATATTGAATTATTATGTTTTTTACGTAAGCTCCTCATATATTGAAAAAAACTAGTAATGAAGCTTGTGAATTGCAAAATCCGAAAATATTACCAAAACTGTTTTCTATTGGTTTTTTTCAAACAATATATATATATAAATGAATTAAAAACTGTGGGTCGTCTCTACAATATATAGATTATACATAAAAGAGAATTATAAAAAATTAAAAGTTTATTTTTTTTCCTTTTTACTCTTCTTGTCCTTTTTTTCTTTCTTCTCTTTCTTTTCCTTCTTTTCTTTCTTTTCTTTTTTTTCCTTCTTTTCCTTCTTTTCCTTTTTTTCTTTTTTATCTTTCTTATCCTTCTTGGATTTCTTAACATCTTTCTTTTCTTCTTCTTCGTCATCTGAATCTTCATCATCGGAACTAATTTCTCTCTTTCTCTTTTTCTCAGATCTTTCATCTGCATCTGCCATTACAGCATCTGCATCTGCATTATAAGCTCTAGCTTCAGTAATTTCAACTTTTTGCATTTCTTTTTGAACTCTTGGAGTAGATCTTAAATCTCTACCTTCTAATGCACTTAATCTATTTTCAACTTTTGCTCTGACTTCTAAACCGTAATCACCACTATCATCTCTTTCTTCAGCGAGAGCGTCATATCTTAATGCGACAGCTGCTTTTGCAGCTAATACACGAGCAATTTTACCTTTGTTTTTACCAGTTGCTTGACCGACTAATGAAGCATGATAAATTAAACCATATTTCGGCGTATCATGTTTAGTTTTCAAAGCTCTAAATAAAGCTTTCTCTGCACCTAAAATTTGAATAGTTGAAGCTGGAGCTTTTGCAAGAGAAACTAATGAACCTGCATGGGCAATTAATCTAGCACCAACTAATTCACCAACTAAAGACGTAAGATTTGGTGCAATAGCTTTCATTCTAGCGGAAAGGTAATTAGAAAGTTGTTCTCTATATTGAGAAAATTCAATAATTTGATCTGCTAATAAAGTAATATTAAATAAATCATCATCTGTAATTTCGGTACCCATTGAAACTTCTGCAGCAGTTTTAACTTGTTGTTCAACTTCTTCTGGTAAAATTTCACTGAAATCTGTAGATTCACAGTTAGAACGTACTCCCATTTTTTTAATAATTTTAGCAAAGGCAACAGAATCGACTACAATTTTAGCCAATTCTGGGAAATGCCAACCATACCATTCTTTACATCTCATAGCATAAGTATTCAATTCTTTATCTAAATCATCTAATAAGGCGATAGCTTGAATAATCATAACATCAACTTTATCAGGTGAAAATTTTAATTTAAATCTGCCAATAGAATGAGCTAAACCTAAAGACATAGTTGAAAGATCTTTTTCGGTCATACCTGGTAAAAGTTCAGGTAAATTTTCTCTAATAGCTCTATATATATCTAATGATGCAGCATCTGAAACAACTGAATAACTTAAACCTAATTTGTTAATTGAATTTGCAAGTTTTGTATCATCAACAATCAAAGTAGTTTTCTTATCAGGTTTTGCTTCTTCTAATAATTTTTTCAGTTGATCAGAAACTTTACCATCATTTATTAAATTTGCTTCTTCTAATGCATTTGCTGCACTTGAGAATTTAGAAAAAGCTTTGATTTTAAATTGTGATAAAACTTTTTCTGTAGTATCAAGATCTGCTAGAAGAGTCGATGATTTATAAATCTTTTTATCGGAAGCCTTAAGAAGGGCATAACCAGCAGCAGTTTCTGTCAAAACGTATGACATTATAAATTGTTTGTTTTGTTTAAGAGAACTTACTGTTTGAATAACTCAACCAAACTGAAAAAAAAACAAAAAATTATTCATACAAGAGCACAAATTTTAAATTAATGAAAAATTTTTTTAGCAAAAAAAAGAAAAAAAATTAAAAAAAAAATTTCCTTGAAAAAAAACACGTCACGTGACTTGCTCCGGGTAATTGATTTTACTGGGAAAAAAAATATTTGCCCTTTTTGTAAACGAGCCAATTCTCCATATTGTGGCGCATGTGACGCGTGGCGCATCTTTTTGATAGCAACTCGTTTTTTTGTTTCTATTCTCGTCTAACAAGATTCTAAAGGGTTTACAAGAGCCCATGATAACACAAGAGCTGATCTTGGGCTTTATACCAAAACCGACGGCTGGCAGGTTTACACTGTGGCGACTCTTGTGTACTTGAGATCAGAAAATGAAATGCTGTCTATATTAAAAGTAAAGCTCAGAACGTAACTTAAAGCTAATAAATAAAAAGCGTGTGGACCTACTAGCTTGGAGGGAAACTGGATATGGAAAAGCGGGAAGAGCCGGGCGGCACGGAAAAATAGCTTATAGCGTCTGCGGGAAAATCACTGGTCCCTCCCCAGTACTGACAATAGATGTTTGCCCAGTGTAAACAGGGGAAAACTGGCTGGCTGCTGACGCGCTAACGTGTTGTAGTTTTGACAGGCCAACGTAACATCAACCAAAAAGAAATGTATTAACAAACGTACCTGTACCTAGATCTGACAAGATGGAAAATACAAAACAAGGTAGAATTAGGGTCTTAGTAATGGAGTTTAAAAAAACTTGCCTTCCGAGGAGAATTATATTCCGAAGTGACAATGTGCGGAAGCGGCAGTTGATTAGTAATTTATTAAATGCCGTTAGCATAGCAAAAAATTAAAAGTTGGGTTTACTTATTAAATGTGCCTTTGAATTCAAGATAAAATCCCAAAAATATGCTATTTTTTATTTATAGCTTTGAAAAATAAAATCTATTTTTTCTATTCCTTTTTTTCTTTTGAAGTTTGTATTCTTTTCGTTAGAGGTTTGAGTATATATATATATATCTATCTTGGTTTTCTTTTTTTTTAATAGCTAAAATTCGCATTTGCTTTCTAGCTTATTAATCGTAATCATGGAAACAATCATAATTGGAAAGAAATTAAATGATGATAATATATCTGCTTTTAACTCGTATAAAGGATATGATAAATCTACTGATATAATCATTAAAAAAATAGCTAGAGAATTTACTAAACCAACTGAAACCAATGAAATCACGTTAACTAAAAATTCAACTGAAGCAATTCAGAATATAGACAATACAGCTAATATTTATAATGAAGACAGGGACGATGGCGCTGAACTAGACAGTAAACGCAGCAATTTACAATTGTTACGCATATTAACATCAATGTCTCAAATCCCTGGAGTTGTTCCAATTAGTGAAAATATAGACCCAAGATTAGATCCTTTAAGTGATGAATTTAACACTAAATTTTGGATTAAAAATATGAGAAAATTGGTCGATTCAGATCCTAATTATTACAGGCCAACTTCTTTAGGTTTTGTTGCTAAAAATTTAATATCAAGAGGTATTTCTTCTGATGCCGATTTTCAGGAAAACTTTTTAAATTATCCTTTCAAAATTATGAGAAATTTATATCTACAATATTTAAGAGGCAATGATTATTCAAGATATTTCGATATTTTAAAATCAATGGATTGTTTGATTGATCCTGGTAGTCTAACTGTGGTATTAGGTAGACCTGGTGCCGGCTGTTCAACTTTTTTGAAAACTGTTGCAGCTCAAACTTATGGTTTCAAAGTTGACAAAAACTCGGTTATATCTTATAACGGTATGTCCCCAAAAGAAATTATTGATCATTATAGAGGTGATGTAATCTTTTCAGCAGAAATGGATCATCATTTTTCTAACTTAACTGTTGGTCAAACTTTAGAATTTGCATCATTTCTAAGAACTCCTCAAAATAGATTCCCTGGTACTAGTAGAAAAGATTATGCTACACATATGGCACAAGTAAGTAAAAAAAACTAGATTTCTTTATTTTTAAAAAAATATTTAATAGATACTAACATAATTTTCTCTCTTTATTTTGCCTTTTTGTTTTTATCAGGTTTTTATGGCAATGTATGGTTTATCTCATACTATAAATACAAAAGTTGGTAATGATTATATTAGGGGTATTTCTGGTGGTGAAAGAAAAAGGGTATCAATCGCCGAAGCTTCACTTTGTGGAGCCAAAATTCAATGTTGGGATAATGCAACTAGAGGATTAGACGCTGCTACAGCTTTAGAATTTGTTAAATCTTTGAAAACTTCTGCTCGTGTTTTAGATATCACCCCTTTAATTGCTATTTATCAATGCTCAGAAGATGCATATAATTTATTTGATAATGTCGTTTTACTTTATGAAGGCTATCAAATTTATTTTGGCCTTGCTACTAAAGCAAAAGCTTTTTTTGAAAACATGGGCTATGAGTGCCCTGAGCGTCAAACAACTGCTGATTTTCTTACATCCATTACTTCACCAGCTGAAAGAATTGTAAAAAAAGGCTTTGAAAATAAAATCCCTAAAACACCAGAAGAATTTGAAGCTTATTGGAAAAAGTCACCAGAATATGCAAAATTAATTTATAATATTGATGAAAATTTGGAAAAATCAAAAACAATTGATACTAGTAGTTTATATAAAGAAGCTCATATTAAAATGCAATCCAACCATACAAGGCCTTCATCTTCATTCCGTGTTTCTTATACAATGCAAGTTAAATCAATTTGTATGAGAAATTATTATAAAGTTAGAAATGATCCTTCAATTATGCTATTCTCAACAATTGCTAATATCATTATGGGATTGATTATTTCATCATTATTTTACAATTTACAACCCAATACTTCCACATTTTATTATCGTACTGCTGCTATGTTTTTTGCTGTTTTATTTAATGCATTCTCTTCTTTGCTTGAGCTCACGACATTGGCGGAATCAAGACCAATTGTTGAAAAACATAAAAAATTTGCTCTTTATCATCCTTCTGCAGATGCCCTTGCTTCCATTATAACGGAAATACCTTCAAAACTGTTAATTTGTTTAGGTTTTAATCTTATTTATTATTTTATGGTTAATTTCAGAAGAGATCCTGGGAGGTTTTTTTTTTATTTGATGATGAATTTTATGGCAACTTTAGTTATGTCTCATATTTTTCGTTCAGTTGGATCATCTTTCAAAACATTAGAAGAATCTATGCCACTTGCAACTGTCATTTTAACTGCTATGATAATTTACACGGGTTTTGCTTTGCCAACTCCTACTATGCATGGCTGGTCTAGATGGATTAATTATATAAACCCTGTTGCTTATGCTTTTGAAGCTTTATTAACTAATGAATTTGATGGTAGAAAATTCGATTGCTCAATTTTTATTCCACCATACCCTAACGCTAATTTAGCAAATCAAGTTTGCACTGTTGTTTCTGCTAAGCCAGGCTATAGTTACATTAATGGTACAGATTACATATTTGAGTCATATAAATATTCAAATGATCACAAATGGAGAAATGTGGGTATCGTCATTGGATTTATTATTTTTTTTCTTTTCGTTTATCTAGTTCTTGTTGAAGTTAACAAAGGTGCTATGCAAAAGGGTGAGATTATTTTATTTCAACAGTCTACATTACGTAAAATGAAAAATAAAAAGTTGATTTTAAATAGTCATTTTGACGAAGAAGCGAATATAAATTTTAAAGAAAAACTTCCCGGTGTTTATGATCATAATAATGAATTGTCATCATTTTCATCAGATAATTTTAATAAGCTTGCATCAGGAACCGAAATTTTTCATTGGAAAGATGTTTGTTATGAGGTTAAGATTAAAGATGAAACTAGAAGTATTTTGAACCACGTTGATGGTTGGGTTAAACCAGGTACTTTAACAGCTTTAATGGGTGTATCCGGTGCTGGCAAAACTACCCTTTTAGACGTTTTAGCTAATCGTGTTACTACGGGTGTTGTTGCTGGTTCGATGTTTATTAATGGTAGATTGAGGGATCAGTCTTTTCAAAGATCTACAGGTTATGTCCAACAACAAGATTTACATTTACCTACATCTACTGTTAGAGAAGCCTTAAGATTTTCTGCTTATTTAAGACAACCTAGAACTGTAACAATTGAAGATAAAAATAAATATGTTGAAAGTATTATTGATATTTTAGAAATGGCACCTTATTCTGATGCAATTGTTGGTGTTATAGGTGAAGGTTTAAATGTTGAGCAACGTAAAAGGTTAACCATTGGTGTCGAATTAGCAGCAAAACCAAAATTACTATTATTTTTAGATGAGCCAACTTCAGGCTTGGAGTCTCAAAGCGCTTGGTCAATTTGTCAATTGATGAGAAAACTTGCAGATCATGGTCAAGCAATTTTGTGTACTATTCATCAACCTTCAGCAATTTTATTAAAAGAATTTGATCGATTGTTATTCCTTGAAGCTGGTGGTCGTACCGTGTATTTTGGTGATTTGGGTGAAAACTGTCAAACCCTAATTGATTACTTTGAATCTCATGGTTCTTCTCCGTGCCCAAAAAAAGCAAATCCTGCAGAATGGATGTTAGAAGTCATTGGTGCAGCGCCAGGATCCCACGCAATTCAAGATTATAATGAAGTTTGGATGGCATCTGATGAGAGGAAGGCTGTTCGAAATGAATTAGAATTAATGGAAATAAATTTACTAGAAAAACCTACTGATAATTCAATTGAAGGTAATAGAATTTATGCATCAAGTTATTACTCTCAATATATTTATGTTACAAAGCGTGTTTTCCAGCAATATTGGCGAACACCTAAATATATTTGGTCTAAATTATTTCTTTCAATTGCAAATTCTATTTTTAATGGATTTTCTTTTTTTAAGGCAGGCACTTCATTACAAGGTCTACAAAATCAAATGCTTTCTGTTTTCATGTTTTCAATTATGCTTAATTCATTAATTCAGCAAATGTTACCTTTGTATATTTCGCAACGCTCTATTTATGAAGTTCGTGAAAGACCATCTAAAACTTTTACTTGGTGGATTTTTCTTACAGCACAAATTACAGCTGAATTCCCATGGAATTTGATTTGTGGTACTATATCATATTTCTGTTGGTATTATCCCATTGGATTTTATGAAAATGCAAAAGTTTCAAATACAGTTACTGAAAGGGGTGTGCTATCGTGGTTACTTATTGTTGGATTATTTAATTATGCATCAACATTGGGTTTAGCATCAATAGCAGGTATTGAACAAGAGCAAAATGGTGCTACAGTGTCAAATTTATTATTTACAATGTGTTTAAATTTTTGTGGTATTTTAAAGTATCCAACAGGATTTTGGTCATTCATGTATCGTGCTAATCCATTTACATATTGGGTTGCATCGTTGTTAGCAGCGGGTGTTGGGGATACTAAATTAGTATGTTCTAAAAAAGAAATTGTTTATGTGTTAGCACCAAATAATTTGACATGTCAAGAGTATATGACACCATATATAGATTTATACGGAGGATATTTGGTAGATGGTAAAAATGGATATTGTGGATTTTGCACAATTTCTGATACGAACTCATATTTAGAATCAGTTCATGTAAAATATTATAGACGTTGGAGGGACTGGGGTATATTCATTTGTTTTATTGCTATCAATATAATCTCAATATTTTTCCTTTATTGGTTAATAAGAGTCCCAAAGAAAACCAATAACGTTAAAAATGCTTCCTCTTTAAAGAGTGAAGATAAGAAACCCGAAAATAATCACCCAGAAGCTGTATAAATTGAATTTTATTGATACCCCTTTTATGGAAACTTTATTCAATTTATATTTTTTTAGTTTGTTTTGTTTTATTTTACTATGTTTTGCGTGGTGTGTGTGTGTGTGTGCATTTTTTCTCCCCTCTACACCCCATTCCCCTCTATTATTTTCATTGATAATAGTTTACTAAGATCATTATTCTGTTTTATATTTTTTGTATTTTGTTTAAAAAATGATAAAAAAAAAAGAAAAGCAAAAATAAAAAAGATTTGAAAAAATTTTTATACATAAACCGTTATATAACACTTCTATACAAATTTTACCTTTTTGTTTGCATTACTGTGATTTTCAGTGTGATCACTTGATTGTAAATATTCAATTTTTTGATAAACTTTATCTATATCTGATTGTTGGTAAAGATTTTTATTATGGTTCATAATTTTCCAAATTTCAGTGTATCCCAATTTGGCAATATTGTTTACCCTTTCATTATCCAAAGCAAGTAGTGAACATCTACAAGCAGAATTGAAATAAGAAACTTTCAAATTTAAATTATCCAGCTCTGATAATCCTGGATTATTAATATAAGAATAACCTAAGATTAAATAAAGTAAAGAAGAGATAAAAGGTGAATCATTTTCTAAAGCATCCAATTGTAAATTCATTGATTCTAGAGATTCCGAGTTAGATGAAATACAGAAAAATGCAATTGAATTTAAAGTAATTAAAGTTAAATTAGATTTTGAATTTGAATTTGGGTTTGTAATTGAATCTAAAAATGAATTAATATTTTTAATAAAGTATTCTTTTAAATTTAACAAATTTTTTAAATTGCTCATATTTTGGTTATAATTTATATCAAATTCAGATATATCTTTAGAATTTAGTTTTTGGTTTTCAATCAAATATGAAATAATCAATAATGAATTTATATTTGCAGAAATGAATAAATCATTATGTTTATTCAATGAAGATGTAGGGATACCTAAAAGGCCAATATTTGATTGAATGAAGTTTGAACGAATTAAATTTTTGGACAATGTTGTAGATGGATCAATTAATAAATTTGACAATTGATTATAATAATATAATGCTTTAATATAATTACCATTTCTTTGATGAACCAAAGCAAATATGTAGTTGATTAAAGGTAATAAATTATTATAAATTATCAATTCATAATTAGTGAAATTATTATTCCGGTAATTTTCTATAAAGTCTTTAATGAAAAGTAAATCACTTGAATTTTTTGGATAATTATCATTAATAATATTTGATAATATTGTATAAAAAGAAGATAAAAATTTCAAATAATTTGATTTTATATTTTCTTTATGAATAGAATTTATATTTTCTAATAAGGAATCAACCAATTTAAATAACTTAATACTTTTGTTTTTTTTATTCCAAGATTTAAAAGTGTATAAGATACCACAATTGAAATAAGATAATAGCACAAAGTCATTGAAAGTTAACCAATCGAATTCCAATTGAAAAGATTCATTAGATGATTTAAAATCATAGGAAATTTTCAAAGATTTCCAAGATTTTAAATTTGAGTTTTTCTTTAAAGATTTAATAAAATTATCCATTAATTGAAATTTATTTTTAGAAGTTTGAAAACTTTCAAAATTCAATGATATGATTAAATCAAACAATAGTATAATTGCTTTGAATTGTATAGAAGAAGACTGATTAAAATGGGAAGATAATGTCATATTTTTCAGTTTTATAAAAGTTTCATTAATTGAGATTAGTGAATTATTGTTTAAAATTTTCAAATTTAATAAATCGATTAAAATGATCATATGGAAAGAATGATAAGAGTTTAAATTTTGCAATTGAGAGGATAGTTTTAATAAATCGGATATATTTTTATTAATTGAGTATAAATTATTGAAGTATTTAAATTTAACGTATTTAAAGAAAATAGATATTAGAAAATACAGGTTATTATTATTGTTATCAGAATTTTCCAAAGTGTTATAATTATTAATATTATTATTAGGGATTTCATTTGATATTATTGTATTCAAATAGGACAAAGAACATTTTATTGAAGTGTCATCAGTTGAAGAATTGAATTGGATTTGGAAATGTAAATATTGTAATTTTAGTTTATTCAAAGTTAGTAAAGGTTCATTTTTTTTACATATATTAATGCCACGAATACAGTAATCTTGAGCCAAATCAAAACTGATGGTCTCATTAAACAAGATTTGAGCAGTACGATAGTATAAAATTGATTGGATCTTATCATCGAGCAAGGAAGAGTAGTTCCTGAAGATTTTAAAGAAGCAATTCAAGGATACTTTGATATATCTGTTATATAGGTCTCTATTAAGCAAAGACGCGTCCAAGGCCTTTGCTTCTTTCAGAGCGTTCTGAGATGCCGATATGAGGGCCCATACGACCTCTATATCCATTGTTTAGCAGGGTATCAGACAGGATGCCAGCGGTGTAAAAAAAGGAAGGGTACAGAGAACTGTGTTGCCCCGTTTCGCCTTCACGGTTTAGCAGAATGAAGGGAACCAGCAGCGCAAGAAACATGTTGGCGTCGAGCGACGCGCGGAAATGCGTGTGCGTGTGCGCGGGAAACAGCACAGTGGCGAAAACAGCGAAAACACGCAAGAGGACACGTCTTTCCGGAAAAGTATAAAAGGAGACACGTTTCCCCCTCTCCTGCCTCAGCAGCGAAGCGGCGGTGTTGGAGTCGCGCTCTGGCTCTCTGGCTCTCTGGGTAAGTGAGAATCTCGGTTGCAGCATGGACTCGCTCAAGCTTCCAACGACAGCTGCTAAGGCTAAGGTGTTTATGGGGAATGGTTCACTCTCTTTCCCTACATCTACTACTGCACAGACAACTACTACGACAGCTACAACAGCTACGGCTACGGCTACGGCTACGACGACGAGTATATCAGGACCTTTACTTACTGATACGCTCGATATAAATAACTCTGCTGTTACTAACAATAATGATAATATTATCAACCCATTTGTAAAAAAAGAAGATGGATCACAAGATTTTAAATCCGTTATAGATGACAGCAAAAAGAATATTTCTTTTGATGTAAACTCCAACAACAACAATATAGTCAACGACGCCAATGATGATAGCTCTGCTTCAGGTATTGTACCAACATTACAAAATATTGTTGCAACTGTCAATTTGGATTGTCGATTAGAATTGAAAACGATTGCCCTTCACGCTCGTAATGCAGAATATAATCCTAAACGTTTTGCTGCTGTTATTATGAGAATAAGAGAACCTAAAACAACTGCACTTATTTTCGCTTCCGGTAAAATGGTTGTTACAGGTGCAAAATCTGAAGATGATTCAAAATTAGCTGCAAGAAAATATGCTAGAATTATTCAAAAACTAGGATTTAATGCAAAATTTACAGATTTTAAAATTCAAAATATTGTCGGTTCTTGTGATGTTAAGTTCCCTATCAGACTTGAAGGTCTTGCGTATGCGCATGGTACTTTCTCGTCATACGAACCAGAATTATTCCCTGGTTTAATTTATAGAATGGTGAAGCCAAAAATTGTTTTATTAATTTTCGTTTCTGGTAAAATTGTGCTAACCGGTGCCAAACAAAGAGAAGAAATTTATCGTGCTTTTGAAGAAATATACCCTGTTTTGAGTGAATTTCGTAAAAATTAGCCACCAAAAGCATGTGCAAAATCAAAAGCAGAATCAAAAGCAAAAGCAAAAGCAAAATCAAAAGTCAATGTGGATATGTGTATCTTGCAACTATCTTCCTATCGATCTTGCGATGTGTATATTATTATTTGTAAACTACGAAAACTACAAAAACATTAAAACAATAAAAAAAACGAAAACGAAAACGAAAAACGACAAAAAATAAAATAAAAAAATTTTATTTTTATTTTTATTTTTATTTTTATTTTTATTTTTATTTTTATTTTTATTTTTTTTACTTTTTGCCGCCGATTAATAAATTGCGGACTGCCCGACTTTTTTTTTTTTCCTCTTTTCTCCTGGCAATTTGCTGTTGTGTTTTGTGTTTGCCACCGACTGATACTGCTTCGTTTATCTGCTAAAGCTTGCAATACCCATTATAAAGCATCAGTAATGGTTTTGGACACTTCTCATAATCATATTGACTCCAATTTACCATCCGGGAACACAGATTCCGGCACTGTTATCCCTTCAAATGATGAAAAAGCCACCTTAATTAATAATATCGATCCAATTGATAATTCAAATTCAAAAATACTTAAACCTGAAATTTTAAGACCTATATTTAAAAGATCGACTTCAAGTTCAAGCTCTAGTAGTCAAACTGCAAACAAATTATCTCAATTACCTCAAATTAATACAAATACTACTTCAAGTTCATGTATAAATATAAATACAAATGTAAATGATTCGTTGTTAAATAACCAAAAAGATCAAAATCAATGTAAAAAAATTATTAACGTTAATGAATCTTTATTAGAAACGGTTAAATCAAATTTAAATTCTTCTACTCAATTATCTTCATCTACTTCAGTTCAAGTACCCGCTTCTATACTGTCAACTCCAATAACTCCCCAACCTTTAACTTCTACCCCTCTGAAATCTACTACAAGTTCGATTTCTTTTCAAGTTCAATCAACTACTAAACATAGAGGTTCTATTTCTGCAAGACCTTCAAATACTAAAATGATCTCATTATGGGATTCTCCTCAATCCGGTATACCTTCAACAAGGGGAGTAACAACAATGGGTTCAACCAATTCAACTAATTCTCCTCCAATGAATCCAATTCAAAATCAAACTTCAAGACAATCAAGTATTTCTAAAAATCAAAATGGTTTAATACGAAAAGAGAGTCAAAATTTGATATCTACTAATAATTCATCTACGCCAATAATAAATTCTAATCAATTATTTAAAAAATCTCCTGTTTTATTTGATTTACATGGTCAACAAAATATACCGAGAACTAGTAATTCATCAAATAATTCAAGTCCTGCAACTATTGAAAATATTAATAATACTAATAATATCAGTAATACTGCCAACTATTCAATTAATTCAACTCCTTGTACACCAAATTTAAGAAAATCTAGTTTACCAGGTTTAGAATTGAAAAGTGGTATATCATCTGCTTCTTCTTTATGTAAAGAGAAAGAGAAAGTTCAAGATAGTGAAGGTTATATTGTACCATTTACAGAATATTTAAGTAAAGAAGATGATGATAAAATTCATATTTTAATTGGTGCAACAGGATCTGTTGCTACTATAAAAATTCCTTTAATTATTGATAAATTATTTAAAATTTTTGGATATGATAAAGTAAGTATTCAATTAGTTGTAACACAAGCAGCTGAACATTTTTTACGTGGTTGTAAAATATCTAAAGGTGTTAAAATTTGGAGAGAAAAGGAAGAATGGTCTGCACCTGTTAATAAAATTAGACCTGGCGATCCAATATTACATGTTGAATTACGTAAATGGGCAGATATATTTTTAATTGCACCATTATCTGCAAATACTTTAGCTAAATTAGCAAATGGATTAGCAGACAATTTATTAACATGTATTCTAAGAACATGGAATCCTTCAATACCTGTATTAGTTGCTCCTGCAATGAATACTTTTATGTATATGCATCCAATGACGAAAATTCATTTAAATATATTACAAGAAGATTTGAAATTTATTGAAGTTTTGAAACCTGTTGAGAAAGTATTGGTATGTGGAGATATAGGTATGGGAGGAATGAGAGAATGGAGTGAAGTTGTTGATATTTTGGTTAAAAAATTGAAGGAGATGAAGATATCTAAGAATGAAATTGAAAATGGTAAAGAGGAAAGGGATGAAGGGCATGAAGAGGAAGATGAGAATGATGACGATGATGACGATGATGACGATGATGATGATGACGATGATGATGACGATGATGATGACGATGATGATGACGATGATGATGATGATGATGACGACGACGACGACGACGAAGAAGATATGGGTGAAACTGGCAATGAAAACGGAAACGAAATACAGAACGAACAGGCACGTGAACTATACGACAATACTACAACTGGAAACACAGCACAACCACAAGGAACAACGCAATAACTAAAGAACATACAAACGCATACATATATATATATAGAGAGGAAGAGATAGAGAGAAGGGAAGGTGATGTATCAATTTATATAATGTATATTTATTGTACTATTTATGTTAATATGTAAAATAATGACTTATATCTGAAAGCACACAGCTTGGTCTGACTGTGTTTACGTTTGCAGCGAAGAGAAAAGGGTGTCAAGCTAGCCAAAGTTTGTAAAACGGTTGAACCATGAATATACGTCTGTGGAACGAAACTGTTTGTAGTGCAGTGTCGAATGGGAATTAAATTCAAGAGTATACTTGGAGCACTTGCTACATACACAGCGTATACTGGTTACAGTTATAGTTTAACGCAAAGGGAGATCAAATTACGTGAGATTGAAATAGATGGTAAATCTAAAGGTAATGATATAGAAGATATTCGGAGATGGGAAATTTTCAAAGTTGGTGAAAGGTTTGAAAATCCATTTTCAGAATATAGGCCACAAACTTTATATGAATTTTTCATTATGAGAGTAATTGAATTATTTGATATTTGGAAATTAAAAGAAGCCAAAGGTGGTGTACCGTTTAATATTGAGAAAGTTAAACAATCATTAGGCTGGGTTAATTTTCAAGAGACTGAAGAAGAGATTGCAGATGGTTTAAAATTTACAGAACTGTATAGAGATAAAATTGTTAATGACGGATATATTGGATTTACGTGGTTTGGACAGAGTTGTAGTTTAATTGAGAGTGGTGATCGTAAGATGGTAACTGATCCATTATTTGAAGATTGGATTGTGAATTCTAAGATTGGACCAAAAAGAATAGTGCCATGTCCGACTAAGAAACTCAGTGATATTGATTGGGTTTTCGTAAGTCATGATCATCCTGATCATTTAGGTGAAGATAGTGTTAAAATGCTGCAAAATGATAAAACCAAGTGGATTGTACCAGTTGGGATAAAATCATTTTTAGTTAATTTAGGTATAAGAGAAAGTAATATTAGGGAGATGAAATGGTGGGATAAATTTCAATTAGATGATAATTTTGAAGTTGTTTGTTTACCTGCGATGCATTGGTCAGGGAGGTTATTATATGATTCTAATTTAAGTTTATGGTGTAGTTTCCTTATTTTGAAAAACGGTAAAGGATTATTTTATCATGGTGGTGATACAGGGTATGTTAATAAATTATTTAAGCAAATTGGAGATATATATGGGCCAATAAAATTGAGTGCTTTACCTATTGGACAATATTGTCCTGAATGGCATCAAAAACCTCGACATATAAGTCCTCGAGAGAGTGTTAAGATTATGCAAGAGATGGGTATTCATAAACTAGTTGGAGTACATTGGGGTACTTTTGTACTTTCCAGTGAGCATTATCTTGAACCTAAACAATTACTTGAAAAGGAAGCTACTAAAGAAGGTAAAGTTAATAATATAGTTATACCGAAACCTGGACAGCGGATGCTGATGAAGGAAGACAAACTCGATTTTGAAAACGATGACGAAGTTGAATTTGTTAATGATAGATTAGTTATATATAAGTGATATAGAACAAAAAAAAAGGGGGGGGGGAAGAAGAAGAAGAAGATATTTATTATTAAGTATATTATAGATATAGGAATTATTTTTGAGATTTTATGTGGTCAAGTAAACTGTTAAAAATTTCGTCATCCATTTTAAATGTGTGTTTACCAGTTTCTGGGAAGGATTGATTTTTAACATCCTGAGAATAATTTTGTAAAGAGTTTATAGCTTGGCTATTAAAATCGAGATAAGGTTTAACGAATTTTGCTTTTTTTGAATCCAACATACCTAGAGCGTCGGACATAACTAAAACTTGACCACTTGTACCATTACCAGCACCTATACCAATTGTTGGTATATTTAAATTTTGAGTAATTAGAGTAGCTAGTTTATGAGGTACACATTCCAAGACTAGTAAATTAGCGCCCATTTTTTGAAGATGTTTTGCTTGGTTGAAAATATCCAAAGCTTGATCAAAAGATTTACCTTGAACGGTGTAACCACCAGTTAGATTAAATTTTTGAGGTTGTAAACCTATATGAGCACAAATGGGTATACCGAAATTAGTTAAAGTTGAAATTCTTTCAGACATTTCATAAGAACCTTCTAATTTAATTGCACCTATTTTACCTAATTTCATTAATTTAACTGAATTTTCAATGCAAGTATTTAAAGAAGATTCAAAAGAACCGAAAGGCATGTCTACTATTAAAAATTTAGAATTTATAGCTCTTACGACTGATTTTGTTGAGTAATAGAAATCATCGAATTCAAGTTCTAAAGTTGAAGGGTGACCTTTTGCTACCATTGCAAGTGAATCACCAACTAAAACTGCATCAATTTCAGGTGTTGAATCAGCTATACGAGCTGAAATAAAATCGTGAGCTGTAATAACAGATATTTTTTCATTATTTTTATATAATTTGTAAATATCTTTTAGAGTGCTTTGTTTTACAACGGAGTGAGTCGAGTAGCGTCTGAACATGTATAGCTTTTTTGCCAGTTTATAACACGAAAAGAGAGGGGTCCTTCTCTTTCATGAAAGTGAAAAGTGTAGTGTGAAAAGTGAAAAATGAAAAATGAAAAATGTGTCTCTAAACGTGAGGAAGATGAGAAAAAGTTTGCAAATACCGTTTCTGTGAGTGGTGGGGGGCCCTAGAGAGCTAGAGAAGCGCAAGAGGCCAGTTGTGTAGAATAAATAAATATAGAAATTTGAGTAGCAGTATATATATATATATGTGTATGTGTATATAAGTCTGAGTAATGAATATATAAAGTAGGGGGGGGGAATGTGTGTGTGTGTGTGTGAGTGTGTAAGATTGTAATAACCGGAGTCGAGACGTAAGCTGAAGTGAAGCACTATAAGGTACCTTCGAGTTCTTCTCTTGCGTATCTAGCACCACAGTAGCCACAGGTGTGAGCCTTATCTTTGTCTAGGTTGATGTACACTTTTGGATGACCTTGAACAAAGTCTGTACCGTGGCAGACTGCGATGTTACCGTGGATATAGCTAATTGGTTGGTTTTTGATTAGTTCGATAGCAGCCAAGGCCTGTGGTTGTTTAGAGAGATCTTTGCCGACAAATCTTGGATCGTTTTTGTAGATTTCTTCACGGGATCTCTGTGATGGGGACCAGGTGTCTGCTCTGTTTGGCGCCTGTGAGTAGTTTCCAGCTGGGATGACGTCGAAGTCGTCTGCAGCAGCAGGGGTGGTGGTGGTGGTAGTAGTAGTAGTTGCAGTTGCAGTTGCAGTTGCAGTCTTGGTAGCAGTGGCAGTGGCAGTGGCAACAAAACGTCTGCCCACAATGGCAGCTCTGAGGGCCCTGGTGGTGTGTGCAAGCATGGTTGTTGTTCTTCTTCTTCCTCCTGCTCTTCCTCTTGTTCTTGCCAGAGTCGTTTGTGTGTTTTTTGTGTGTTTTTTGTTTTTTGTGAGGGGAGTGTCGCCCGCGGGCGGTGGCCGGATGCGGTAATTTCTAACAAGACAGCAACATCTGGGAGAGCGCGGTTGCCCGTTTAGGCAGGCGGGAGATGCCTGTTTGGGTAATTAGTTAAGTAGCTGCTTTGGCGGATTGATTGGGGGAAGGGGCTACACAGGATTAGCTATACTTGTTGAACCCCCGTCTGGAGATGCCAGACCGGGGCAGGAACGTCATCGACGGGGTGGCACCGTCCAGGCCGGCCAGCGGGTCACGGTCGGCGTCAAACGACCTGGGATCGAGCTGTCCCAGACTAGGACCTGATCTATTAGAACCTGGATTAGGAACTGGACTAGGATCCGACCCTAGGATCTGGTGTTCGTCTTCAAACCACGGCATGTCCGGTGGGCGTGTGCCGGCACTGGGAAACGTGTCGAAGCTGGACGTGCTCTGTGCTGGGAACGGTGGATCGTAGTCGGGTGTGAAGTCGTGCACATCGATGCTGGCACCTGGCACACTCCGGTACCCACCCGGTACCAGTGGCTTGACCGGCAACGTGAAGCTGCCCTTATTATTATTAGTGCTATCATCGCTGTTGCTTGTGTTGTACACCTCTCTCTTAGCGTCGTCTACCACGCTGCGCAAGCGGATCGTTGTTGTCTCCGGACTTGTGCTGTGCAGATGTGCAAGCTTCCGCAGAATGAGTTCCGCAACGGCGTCGGCTACAGCTAGCGGGAACACCACCCCGTCGGTGTCCAGCACCACACTGCTACCACCGCTGCTGCAACACGCCTCCAACTCTGGCAAACTGAGTGTCTTCATGGCTTGTCCTCTCTTGGCCTCTCTTTCCCACTCCCGTTCCCTCTTTGCAGGCCTGTGTGGCAACGCTCTACGCTTTATACTGTGCAGCACGCGCCGAAAAAAAAAGGGCGCACTGTGTGCGATTTTCAACACTTTTTCCCTTTTTTCTCCTTTTTTTGCTGCTGGGTGTGTCTTCTGCGTTGTATGCCTGGTGTTTACCCTGTATTGTGCAACTCTGCAAGGGGCCTCACATCAGACAACAATGACTACAGCGGTACCTTTAGTCTACTCATTTCCTGAACTATCAGGTGTTGCCGAAGCGGTAGCAGATTTAATTATTACAGCTCAAAACAAGGCTTTAAACAGTCCCATTGATGAATCAAGTTCAAAGAAAAAGAAGAAACAACATTTAGATAAAAGGTTTAAAATAAGTATATCAGGTGGTTCTTTACTTAACGTTTTACATGAAGGCCTTTTAAAAAGGGATGACGTTCGTTGGAATAAATGGGATATTTATTTCGCTGATGAAAGGTTAGTACCTTTTGATTCAATTGAATCAAATTATGGTCAAGCAATGAATAAATTATTTAATAAAATTAATGATCCAAATAATAAACCTAATGTTTATCCAATAAATCAAGATTTATTAAATGACCCTCAAGAATGTGCAGATGATTATGAGAAAACTCTTATACAAGGATTTGCAAGTAAAGACAGTGTTAAATTACCAATGTTTGATTTAATTTTATTAGGTTGTGCACCTGATGGTCACGTTGCTTCTTTATTCCCAAATCATCATGATATATTAAGAGAACAATATGCTTGGTGTGTACCTGTTGAAAATGCTCCAATTGGTCCTTCAAATAGAATAACTATGACTATACCTGTAATTTGTCACTCTCATATGATTGCTTTCGTTGTTGAAGGTGCAACTAAAGCTCCTGTTTTATCAACAATTATGGAAAGACCTGATAAAGGATTACCTGCTTCAATCATTAATGAAAGTGCTGCAGGTAAAATAGCTTGGTTTGTAGATAAAGATGCAATCGCTGATGTTGTTGGTATTACTAAAAAACAGTATAAATTCACTTCAAATAATAGCTCATTGCAAACGACGTCAAATTTAGACCATTCGTCCCCTTCATCGTCTTCATCATCTGCAGCTAACATATAACCAATAACTTTTATATCCTTTCTCAAAGTCAACAAGCCAAAAATTTTTTTCCAAAAACTTCACAAAAAATTCCTTCTCTTTATAACATATGCAAACTAATTTTAATTTTTTTTTCTCTCTTTTCATATTTCTACAATCATAAAAAAATATATATAACTCTTTACTCAAGTTTATGTACCTTGTTCGTTCTTTCCTTTCCTTTCTTTTCCTTTCTTTACCTTCCTCCTCTCTATCCCCCCCTTTATAGCTACGCTTATATTTATATATATCCATAACTGAAAATCACGTACACACACATATACACATAGACATATAGTCATACACAGTATATCTACACGAAAATGCAATTTGTCACGACAATTGCATTAATTGCAGTTTCTTTAACGGCACTTATATCAGTTTACGTACTACACAAATTAACCAATTTAAGATTTATATCACCAATATTAGGTATTTGTTTAACTTTATCATTCATATTACCTTTATCAACAACTTATTTATTACCAATTGATGCATATTTTTCAGGTAAAGAAAATTTAGATATAATATGGAGAATTAATTATTGGATTACTTATTTATTAACTTGGTTAATATTACCATTTTGGCAATATTATTTACAATGTGGAGAATTTAATGTTTTAAATAAAATTAAATCTTCATTAATTTCAATTTTTAAATATTTATTATTATTATTATTATTAGCAAGTTTATTACTAATTTATATGATTTTAACATATAAAGCAAATTTTACATTCACATTTTTTAAATCTTTACTTATTTCAACTTCTCATATTTATTCATTAACTTTATCGATTTGGTTAATGATTCATGGTTTAATTTTTTCAATTAAATATTTTTGGAATAAAAATTCTTATATTGATAAATTAAATAATAATTATTTATTATTACCAATATTACAAGATAGATTAAGTGATTGTAAATTTGAATTAAATGAATTATGTAATTTAATTAAATCATTAAATCAAATTGCTGAATTAAATAATTTAGATATTGAATTAAGAGATCAAATTATTCATATGTTTAATAAAATTCCTTTAGAATTTTTAAATAATAATACCAACAGCAATTTAAGAGATATTTTACAAAATATTAAAATTAATGAAATTAGTTTAAACTACTTATCAAAAATTCATTCAAATTTTAAATATAATTATTGGAATTATTTACATAGTAAATCTAAATTTGATGCAATTATTAAAAAATCCATTTATTATGAAGATATTATAAATTATTTAAGTGAAGAAAATTTACTAGAATTTGAATGGAGGACAAATAATTTAATTTATCCAAAATTTATATTTATTTATTTATTACCATTTTTTAATAAATTATTAAGTTTATTTTTAATAATTTTTTCAATCATTATAATTGAAAGTGAAACATTTCATTCAACTTTTTTATCAATAATTCCTTATATTTTAACAAATAAATCATTTTTAAGTTTATTCATAATTTTAACAATTTTAGTTATTTTATCATTAATTTCTTTATCACAAATTAAATTATTTGATATTTATAATGTTGAATTTAATTCAAATTCTGATCCTATAAGTACAATTTTTTTTATAAGTTATTCATTAAGAATTATAATACCTTTATGTTATAATTTTACAGTTATTTCAAATATAAATAAAATTACATCATTTGGTTTATTCTTTGAAGAAAATTTAAAATTAATTCCAATTGGTTATTTATTGAATGATATTATTCCAAGATTAGTTATAATACCTTTATTATTAAGTAGTTTTGGTATTTGGGGGAAACTGAAAAAATGGCTAGATGGATATTTTTACGTCGATTGGTTAGAATTCGACGAAGACGAGTATAACAATGGTGGTGATAACAACGGTAGTGAAAATAACAATAATAGAGTTAACGCAGGTAGAGAAATCGTTAAAAGGTATTCCAACTCTCTACCGTTAAATGATATTTGGAATGAAAACGGTAATGAGTCTTATATTAGTAAAATTTTCAATAAGCTAAAAGAAATCCCTAGTTTTAGGAATAGGAATAACAGTTTCCAAGGATTTACATTAAGTGGTGGTATTATGTTGGATAACAGAAGTACAGAGAGTGCATTTAGCGGTGAGACAAACGTCACATACGACGAAGATAATAGAATCATAAATTTATAGTTATACGCTGGATAGCTGTGTAGTTTATTGAAAATGTGTCCGGAAAAACAAAAGTAGAGAAAATCAGACACATACACCGAAAAGGTTTATCCGGTCCGAGATAGAAACAAAAAAATTTTTAGGGAGAAAAACAAGAATAAAAGAAAATAAAATAAAATTTATTTTTCTGTACTTGTTTTCTATTTCGGGTAACTGTGGAATTGTCATTGTGTCTGCCTTACCCTTTATTTTTTGTCAGTAATTGGGAGCCAAGTTTTCCGGGTGGAGGTGGTTCTGCATGAAAATGAACATGAACATGAAATTAAAAATGCAAGCAATGAATGGACGAAGATGGATATCACAGCATTTGACAATTAAATCACTGATGAAAAACTCACCGATTTCATTTCAAGTGGACTTAATGAGGGTGCCATCAAATTTAGGGTATTATAGTAGCCGAGTCAATAGGCCATATAACGAGGATAGATGGAACTGTGGAATATTGGAAGGGATAGAAATTAATAAAGAAGAAGATGATAAAGAAGGTGTGATTAGGCCAGTTTTCGGATTTGGAGTTTTCGACGGACACGGTGGTTATGAATGCAGTGAATTTTTGAGAAATAAATTATATGAAAATATTGAGAAAAGTTTTGTTGACGAAGATAAGTTAATTGAGTTGAAGAAAATGTATATAAAAAAAATTGGAGGATATTGGAAAAGGTGGGGCAGAAAATTTGGTGAGATTATGCTGAAAGAGTGTGGTATATTTGATAAAGTTAAAAAGTTTGTTGAGGAATGTGAGAATAGGAAATTGGATTTAGGATTTGATTTTGATGATGTTAAAAATGGCAGAAAAGTTTTCGAAATTTTAAAAATAATGAGAGATGAAAAAAAGTTAAGCAACTGGGATTTTTTTAAAATACGTGTTTGGTATGGATATCTGAATACGGACTTGGAGTTCCTGAAGTTTGAGAATGATTTTAATAACGATGTTACGAAAAACGGTGGAAATGGTGAAAATGGTGGAAGTAGCGGAGCTGGTAATAATAAAATAATCAATAGTGGTAGTACATGTACTAGTATTTTCTCGTATTCGTTAGATTGGGAAAAAGGCAAAGACCTGAATCATTATTTTTATCAAGATAAAGTTGTTAGCAGATTGCTAGTTGCACATATAGGAGATACGAGGGCGTTGATTTGTGATAAAGATGGAATAGCACACAGTTTAACAACGAATCATCACCCATCAAATCCAGTTGAAGCGTCAAGGTTGAGGAAATTAAGTGCAGGTATGATAATGACGGATTCATTCGGAGAGGAAAGGTATTTAAATTTTGCGAATACTAGATCATTTGGCGATATAAGTGCAAAAGATGTTGGCATAACAAGTGAGCCAGAGTTTACGGAGTATTTGATTGGCGATAGCAAAAAATTGAGTAAATTTAAAAATGAACATGGAAGTCTGAGTAATATAAAAGATTTTGGTGGAGATGAAAGTTTTTTAGTTATTGTAAGTGATGGAGTTACAAGTGTTATGAGTGACCAAGAGATTATTGATTTAATCAAAGCGACATACAATAATCGAGGAGTTAATAAAGGTACACCACAAAAATGCTGTGAAGAAGTGATTAAGTTTGTTGAATGTGTTGGCGGGGACGATAACAGCACGATTGTTATAGTTAGGCTGAGTGGATGGGGTAAATGGCCATTAATCGATAGAACGGGTAAAGCCAGAGAAGACAAGATTTTGGAAGGAGGATATGGCAGATACAGGTGAGTTTATTTTGTAAAATACAGATGGAGAGTTTGTCTCTATAAGCATATATTATTTTTCATTTATATACAAATATATATACAAATATATATATACAAATATAAGTAAAAGGTAGGATATATATATATATAGTATATAAAAGTAGTGAAATGTTGTCTATGTACAATGAAACTGGAGAGATGTGAGTGGGTGGAAACAATAATGTACAAAAGTGAGTATTTGGCCTATGTCCTAAATTTGAGTGTGTTAAACCGGGATACCTATTTATTTTTGGTTTGGGTGTATGAGAATCTCTTTCTTGTGTGAGCAAAGTCACCAAGTTTTGAGCCAACCATATTTTCAGTTATTTCAACCTGGACGTAGTCTCTACCGTTGTGAATTTGAAATTTCAAACCTACAAACTGTGGTAAAACTGTGCATGCTCTTGCGTTGGTTCTTATAGGAGTACCGTTTTTCTTGGCCTGTGCAATAGGCAAAGGGACAATGAACGGACCTTTCCAAGACGATCTACCGAGTGATACAAGTGCTGCTCTCATTGCCGACTGTGTGTGTGTGTGTGTGTGTGTGCTCTTGTACTAACAGTGTGCAGGTTCTTCGTTGAAACGAGGACGAAAAATGTGCAAAACGAAAACGAAAACGAAAACGAAAAAAAAAAACGAGTGGCGCTTTGCGAGGAAAACGCTTGCAGACACAGCAGACACAGCAGAGAAGAGCAAGAACAGCAAGAACAGGAGAAGAGCAGAGCAGTGGCAGTGACAGTCCAGGAAGACACAGATGTTCCACCTCACACAGGCCATATATGAGCAATTGACACTACAGCCGGTCTACTCGGTCCTCATTCTCGGCTTGGACAATGCTGGGAAAACCACGTTGCTAGAAACGTTGAAGGACCAGTACCTGCCAAACTACAACAGAATACCAGCTTCACGTATAGTCCCCACGGTCGGCCAGAATCTAGCAACGTTGAAGATCAACAACAAGATATCGTTAAAGTTCTGGGACGTTGGCGGACAGGACGCATTACGGGAGTTGTGGGAAGAGTACTACGATCAGGCAAATGCTATTATATTTGTGATTGATTCGTGTGATCCTGAACGTTTGAACGAGTGCAAAGAGTCACTAAAACAAGTTATCAACAATGACAAGTTTAAAAACATTGGCATACCAGTTTTGATGCTTGCAAACAAGCAGGACTTGAACAGTCTACCGCACAAGATGGACATTGCCGAGATCAAAGAGGTGTTTAACAAAATGGCAGCACAGCTGGATGCCATTGACTCTACGGTGCTTCCAGTGTCTGCTCAAACAGGTGAAGGTGTCCGTGAAGCCATTGAGTGGGTTTCTGCCCGTGTCGAGTTGAACAAGAACCAACGACCACCGCAGTTCAAAAAGAGAAGCTAGCGCAGAAGCAGGAGCGGGAACTGGAGCTGAAACTGGGGAAAACTGGGGGAAACGCTGATTGCCGGGGGAGACGCTGGGGGGAAAAAACCCTGCACACTTATTTTGTGGCGTTCGCTCGTTCGCTCGCTGGCTGACTGGCAGGCTTGCTTGGCTTCCCCCCGTGATTTGCCACCCGCGCATCTTCTTTTTTTTCTTTTTCTCATTTTTTTTGTCATTTTTGTCATTTTTTTTCCTTGGTTCCAGGTTTTTCCAGATTCACACACTGGTCCATTCTCCTGCACTGACACAACACACCATGTTCAGGAAGGTCGGACAACTCATAAGCAAACGAACACTATTCATTCAAACACTTACAACTCCTAATACAAATGCTCTTAAATTTGTACCATCAGGTGTACCGATTTTACCATCTAATAATACCCCAACAGTTGAAATTAATTCAATTAAAGAAGCTGTACATAAATCAGAATTAGCACTTAAATTATTATCATTAAACGATAAAGCTATAAATTCAATTTTATTTGGTTACGATTTTATAACTATTGTTAAAAATGATAATTCAATTAAAGGTTCTCAAGATTGGTCTATACTTAAACCTCAAATTTTTGCTTTATTAACAGAACATTTTACAATGGGTCAAGATGCAATTTCAACTGAATTTTTTAATAAATTAAAATTAAATGATGATAAAAATATAATTGATAATGATGATAATGATTTATCACCTGAAGAAGAAGTTGTTGAATTAATTAAAGAATTATTAACAACTAGAATTCAACCTGCAATTAGAGAAGATGGTGGTGATATTCAATTTAATAAATTTGATCATAATACTGGTATAGTTTATTTAAGATTAATAGGAGCTTGTAAATCTTGTTCAAGTTCAGAAGTTACTCTTAAATCAGGTATCGAAGATATGTTAAAATATTATATAGATGAAGTAAAAGAAGTTATTAATGAAGAACAACCAATAGCTAATAATGATAATGATAGCGATAATGATAATAAAATAAATAGTCAGATTGTTAAAGATAAACAAATGATTGATGATGAATTACCTCCGGCCCTATAATTAATGTCCCCTTTTCAGCTTATATATATATATATATATATATATATGCACATATATATGCACATATATAGTACAACACCCCAGTATATAACATTCTTCTATAGCGGAAAAAAAATTAAATTTTTACGACTTGAAAAACTTGACTGCTAGTTACAAGGATTGGGCATGTTTGATTTAAATGTATAAAAAGTATATTGAATGTATAAATTGTATAAAGTATATAGAAAACATATTCTATATGGTGTGTGTGTGTGTGTGTGTATAAAATAAAATGGAAAAAAAAAGTGCTGATAACGGAAAACAAACAAACAAACAAACAGATAAATAAATAAATAAATAAATAGGTAAAACGAATAAAGTAAAGTAAATTTTTAATTTTTTTTTTCACTACCTGTGGATATAATTTCTCCTTTTGGCAAAATTAACACATATTGGTCCATTATCTAATACATATCCATTAAGATAAAAAATAGATTTTGATGCATCAAAATTATTATAAAATGAAACAAATCCATAAACTATTTCATTTTCATTATTAATAATTTTACATGAAGTTATATTACCAAATTTAGAAAATAAATTAAATAAATCTGAATTGTTAAAATTATATGGTAAATTTTTAATATATAAATTATTTTCTTGATCCATTGGTCCAGGTATTGGAAATTGAGGTAATTGAGGTTGTAATTGAGGTGGAGGCATTTGTAAATGTTGTAATTGAGGTGGTAATAATATTGGATGTGGTTGTAAATGTGATGATGATTGTAATGATAATAATTCATGTGATTTATTTTGATGATTATAAATAAATTTTGGTTGATTTATATTATTATTATTTAGATCATTCATATTATTAATATTATTTATATTGATACCATTACCATTATTATTATTAATATTCATATTCATATTATTCATGTTCATATTATTCATATTCATATTATTCATATTATTATTACAATTACCATTACCATTAACGTTATTATTATTATTATTATTAATACTTAAACGTTGTAAATTTTTCAATTGCGTTTTATAATTAAAATGATTAACTAAATTTTTATATTGTAATTTATCTTTTTTCCTATAAGCTTTTTCAATTAGAATTTTATAATTTTGATTATTTAAATTAATAATTGAATTTTGTAAATTATTTAAAGCATTATTTGCATCTAAATAATATTTAAAATTAACAAATGCGTAATCATTTTTTAGATCTTGAGGTGTAAAAATTGAAACGATTTCACCATATTTATTAAAAATATTTAAAATATTATCATTTGTAACATTTAAAGGTAAATTTTTAATAATTAAATTTTTAGAATTTTTAAATTTATTTAATAAATCATTTAATCTATCCTTTTTAGAGATATGATAATTTATAAATAATTTATTACCATTAACTATACAACCATTAAGTGAATTAATTGCATTATTTGATTGAATTTTATTTTTAAAATTTATAAAACCAAAATTTTTTGAATTACCAAAATCATCAAAAATTACTTTACATGAAGTTATTTCACCAAATTTTTTAAATATATTAAATAAATCTTCAGCTGTTGTATTTGATAATAAACCATTAATAAATAAATGACCAGGAACTTGAGAATTAAAATCATTTTCTGAATTTATAATTTCAAATTCAAAATTATTCTCTTTAATTTTAAGAATGAATTTATCCATTATATCTTGATTTTTAAAAATAATATAATTAAATAAAATTTCACTATCATTTGAAGATTTAATAAAATTGATATCATCTTGTTCATTTAAATTAAATTGTTTAATAAAATCTTGTAAGATCATAAATAATTTATCTTCAGGTGTAATTGAGTTATCAGGGATATAATTATTATTAAATTCGTAATTGTATTGACATTGGTTCTCTTCTTGATTCTCTTCTAGATTTTCACTTTCACTTTCAATTTTAATTTCAATTTCATCTTCAATTTCATCTTCACTCTCATTTTCATGTTCATTTTCATGTTCACTTTCATCATCATTATTTATAACGTCAAGGGTATTTCTAGTTTCATTTTCATTTTCATTAATATTACTATCATTATCATTATCATTATTAGTATTAGTATTAACATTATCATTGATATTTTCATTGCTATTAGCATCAATTTGATTATTAAATTCAGTATTATTGTCACTGTGATTTAAATTTTTCTTATCTATTATTTTATAATTGTGATCATCATTATTACCCAATGGGATACTAACGATTTTGACACAACAGAAAGGACCTGGTAGATCATCCGTCATTTTCAGGGGAAAAAAAGGAAAAAAACAAACTAAAAAGAAAATAAAGAAAAAGTCTATATATATATATGATTGATTCTAACAGAGGACAAACGGTAAAAGCCAAAAGCCAAAAGTCAAAAGTCAAAGATGGGGAAAAAAACAAAGAACCAAAAAAATAGAAAAATGAATTCCAATGTGAAATAGGAAAAGATAGAATAAAAGTTTAAACTCAAACGGAGGAGATAATGTGTAAAAGTTTCAGGCTCCCTCTTGATGGAAAAAAAAAATCTGAAAAACTAGATAAACTGTTTAGCCGATCTTTCCTTTATTCAAACTATTTCCGAGAAAAAACAGCTAAAATATTCAATCAAAAGAAAGAAGGTAATGGTAAATGTAAATGTAAATGGGGAGAAAAGTAGCAGAAAGAATGCAATGACAAGAAAGGAAAGGGAAAAGGGGAGAAAAAAACAACTCAAAGGAAAGAAAGGAAAAGCAGGATTTCCTATAGACAAAAAAACAGATTATTTCCTATATTTATGAATAATTTTATGTGTATCTGTTTTTCTCTTTTTTCTTTTTTTTTTCTGAATCAGACTATATGTGTAAGTTGATATGTATGTATCAAGGAAGTGAGACAATGGGTTAGAGAAAAAAAAAATGAGAGAGAGGATAACAATGAAGAGCCAAAAACGAGGAAGAGAAAAATAGGATAAGAGAGAAGGAACTGGGAAATGGGAAAAAAAAAGAAGGAAAGCAGAATAGTTATAAGAAACGGGTAGTGTACAAAAGTAAAGCATACGGGTGGGTGCCCATCGATATATATCTGGAGGAATGAGCAACTACATCTTGCCAGCAGGACTCCAGCGTGTGCAGCTGAGTTGTTTGTTCAACAGGAAGAAAAAGGTAGCAAAAAAAGAGGCAAAAAATGGTAAAAAGGGCACAAATGTGCACAAATGTGCACAAACGAGTGCCAAAACAACGAATCTGCGAATCTTGCAAATGCTAAATAGCGAATCCGAGCACTCCGAAACCGCGCAAATCCGAAATGGCGCGGAGTCTCGTTGTGGCGCGCGCAATGTGCACTTTTTGACTATATATTGTATTGGAAAGTGTTATACAGAAGGGAAGGGAACAGAAGAGAAGAGGGAGGCTGGTGGGAGGAATGATGTAGGTTAGGGGTAGAGGTAGGGATAGGGATAGGGTTAAAATAAAAATACAATCAAGAGATAATATATATAGTAGAGAGACAGGGGAAATGGAAAACATATGTAGATATATGAATCGAAGCTTTAATTAAGCAATATAGGTTGATATATTGTACAATTTTTTTTTTTTTTTTTCGTTGTTGTTGTTGTTGTTGTTGTTTGGTTTGATTATTAGAATACAGAAAAGTAGTTTTTTTTCTCTTTCACTTAATTTCTTCCAAGCTTCGGAAAACATACATCGTTTATTTCTTGCCCTTTTTAGCAGTTGCAGATTTTTTACCACTCTTAGCAGCAGCAGCAGATTTTTTAACTGGTTTGGACACTTTAACAACTTTAACAGATTTTTTAGATCCAACTGCCTTCTTTGGAGCTTTGGCTGATGCAGATTTCTTCTTAGTTACAGTCTTAGCTTTAGGTTTAGCAGCAGCAGAAGATG
>JAJMLC010000002.1:0-180238 GCA_030569495.1 Pichia cabralensis | reverse complement strand
ATTATATTCTGTTCTGCTTTTATCTGTCTATAAAAAGGCAGCCATTTCCCCTTTGTTCTTTTTCCTCCTGGCTGCCTATTTTTTTTTTCTTCTCCTTATAGTTATTTATATTTTATTTAGTTCTTTTGTATTCTTTTTTAATAACTATACATATTATAAAGATGGATATTAACTCTAGAGTTGTCCAACTTCAACATATCATTATTACAAAAAAGAATTTATTGTGAAATACAATTATAATTTAATATTCTCTATTAAGGAAAACCTGAGCTTATATAAGGTTACTCGCCTACCAGGCCCATTAACGACGATTCTTATATTGTCAACCCGCTTTTAGATTTAGCTCATTACTAGATCTTCATGATACAATAGTCTCTAATCTGGACTATCCTTAATAATGTTTAGAAGGAACCGATCCTTTACAAACAATGTAACAAATATGAAACGGATTATTCTGTATTAGGAAACTCTAAAGCCAACAACTATGAATACACGTCTCTTTAGAGTTCCCTTGGGAGAATGGAAGAACTATTTAAATAGTCGACATTTTCCACTTTCAATTCATAATTCTTTTATTTATATTTATTTGTATTCCTTTAACAAGTTATTTATTATTAACTCTCACGCATATAAGATATTATTATATTATCTTATAGGACTTTATTATCAGTCACTCTTGCGTTTACGAATAATCTATATACAAGGATAAGATTATTGACATTCATTTATATTCTAGATAAATTGGTAATTCAAACTTAGAACGATCCTTTATAAACAAAAATTAGGCAATTTGTCCGAGCGGTTAAGGAGAAAGACTTGAAATCTTTTGGGCTCTGCCCGCGCAGGTTCGAATCCTGCAGTTGTCGTAAAATTTTAATTTTTTGAATAATTGCTTAATTATAAATAAAAAATTTGCTCGCACTCAGAGTTGAACTGAGGATCGCTACATTACTAGTGTAGCGCCTTACCAACTTGGCCATACGAGCGAATTAATTACTGTAGGCTAATGCTTTAAATTCGGTTTATCATTAATGTACATGTTTGAAAAACCTAACCGGATGAAGGCTATCGAATGTATGAATAGTTAATTTATACACTGTAAAGGAAATAAAGCCAAGTAATAATTGTCATCAGATTTGTATTAAAATTCTATTTTTTAAAAATTTTAATTTTCCAAAATTAGGTCTCCAGGTAAAGGTAAAAGATATATTAAACATCTTCTAATTTTTTATTTTTTTAAAATTTGACAATGAGAATAGAAATAACAATTGGTCAAACGTTTTTCAATTATGAAAATAACATTACATATATTTTTTGCATCTTATAATACAAAAGTGTTATCACCTTCCTGACTGAGCAGATAATATTTATTGTGGAAAAATATAAGACTGCTCACGGTCAAGATTTAAGTACAAAGTAAAACCAACTAGAGTGTACGCATTTGATAAATTTATGCAGTATAGTGTATTTTAATTATCTTTTTGTAATGTGCGAAACTGCGTAGTAAAACCCTTGTTGCCCTCTTCTCTTTTTTTCTTCATAAATCAATTTTTTGACCCTGTGCAATATATACAATAAAACTGTTTTAGAACCAATTGTATTAGATAATAATCAAATAGAATAATCAGATATTATTTGGCCCATTAATTTTTTTTCCATACAAGAAAGATACTAAACTAAAAAATTGAAAAAACAGTTTTTGATTTTAACGTATGGCCTTCCTATTTAAAAGAAATCCTAAAACACCAGGTGATTTAGTAAGAATTTTAAATGAACAAATTACTAAATTAGATACCTCTAATATTTCAGAGAAAAAAAAAGCTCAAGATGAAATAACCCGTCATTTAAGTACCATAAAAGCTATAATCAATGGCGATGAAAATCCCTTCACAGATACATCTTACGGATCTCAGACTGATACGTTCTCCCAGCTAAGTCAAGAAATTTATGCTTCTGATCTGATGTACAATTTGGTAATCAGTCTTTCTGAAATAGAGTTTGATTCAAGAAAAATTGTGTCTTTATTATTTAATTCGTTGCTAAGAAGAAAAGTAGGAAATAGATCTCCAACAGTAGATTATTTGACAAATAAGCATAAAATTATAACAGCTCTTATACATGGGCCTGAGCATCTAGAGACTTCACTTATTACTGGGTCTATGTTACGAGAAGCCTTGAAATATGAAGTTATAACAAAAGTGGTTCTTTATGATCCTTTGTTTTGGAAATATTTTGATTATGTAAACACTGATTTGTTTGAAACTTCAACAGACGCCTTTGCTACATTGAATGACTTGTTAACCCAGCACAAAAAAGTTGTGGGTTTATTTTTTAACAATGAAAATAATGTTAATAAATTCATTACAGAAATAAACAAATTAATCACCAATGGGAACTATGTTACCAAAAGAGAGTCTACCAAACTATTAGCAGAATTAATAATGGTAAAACTAAACTATAATCTGATGACAGAATATGTTAACGATGTGGAAAATTTAAAAATCATAATGATTTTGCTAGGAGATAGATCAAAAAATATTCAATTAGAAGGATTCAACGTGTTTAAAGTGTTTGTTGCTAACCCCAAAAAAGAAAAATCAATTATTGATATACTGATAAAAAATAGAACAAGATTATTGAATTTTCTCGAAGGATTCAGTAAGGAAAGAAATGATGAGTTATTTATTGCTGAGAAGGAATTTGTAATTCAACAAATTCAAGAATTACCAATAATATTAACTACTGATAAAATTTAATTCGTTATATTAAATATGCGGTCTTTATTATACAGAATGATAGAAAAATATTATATAAAATCAATATCCCAGTATCTAAAAAACAGAAATATTCTTATACCTAATACTTTCATTAAAATTGGATATCTTTCAAATCGTTAAACGTATGTGATGCTATTAAAGATCTTGAATTACCTGTTGTGAAAATGCTGGAGATTCCACTTGACCCAAGTGATATGCTCTTTTCCATTTTTTTTCCACTATTTTTGCTGTCACTGTTGTTATTATTCATGATATTATTCGGCCAATAAAAGTTACCTTTTAATGTTGTATCTACAACTATATCACCAGAAACCAACAACTTATCTAAAATTGTTTTTATAATGAAATAATTTACGTTGACGTGAATTTTTTGTAACTGTAAAATTGAGATTCCAGGATTAGATAGAATAACCTTCAAAACTTTTGAAGATACTGAAATTTTTTGGTTTTTTTTGGATATTGCAAATACAGCTTCTTTATCGGCTAGTTTTGAAAATGAAATTTTCGTTACCTCAAGATTTAAGTTCAAACTTTTAAAACGGCTTATTGCATCAGAAAGCTCTTCAGCACTTATAAGATTGATTTCTCTTTCTTTATTATATAAATAATATAATTCAAGAGTAGTAATTATGCCATTATTCTTATCGAGTATGTTTTCGCTTATGATAAAATCACCAATATTCCTTGCTAATTCATCTAGATATAACGTTGGCAACTTCGATTTAGTATTAGAACTTAATCCTTCTTTTAATCGATTTAAAGCAGAAATAGCCTTTCTTTTATTGATTGATTGATCAATCTGGTTTTTTTTTATAATAGAATTCATTTTATTTATAGAGGTCTTTGAATTTTTTAAAAGCTCAAGATTTTGGGTAACAGCCTCATCATCTTTTATTGAGTGATGATTAGATTTCAATAAAATATTTTGGTATTTTTTTGATAACATAATTAGATCATTTGCCTTTTTCATTAATTGATCCAAATCTTGTATGGAGTTATTTAAAAGTATCGAATCTTCATAGTTTCTTTGTGTTGTTTGATTTGTAAGACCATGTATACCATTAGAAGGCTTAAACACGATGCTACTATCTTTATTTATACCCATTTTGGTGTCTTCTGAGTCTCTACTCATAACATTCTTTAAACACTCAAAAAATGTTCTACTGGCTCCATTTCTAAATGAAAATTTAACATTCGTTAAATCTAGAACATCAAAATTTTGGTCTGTTTCCAGTTTAAGTTGGATGTTATACGATTTTTCTATAGGTAGATTTTTCTCATTTTGCAAGTCTGCACCGCATATCTCACATTTGACCATTGATGGATGATTAATAAAAGTGCAAACAGAGCACTGTGATTTGTCAAACGAAAGTAAATCTATAGAATTGTTTTGATTACAATCAAAATTGCTGGAAAGTGAGTTTCTAATTATTTCAACTGTACTTTGTACTCCACAAGTAATACAGAAGGGTAAATCTTTTTTACCTTCTTTTAAATCAGCCACTTCTTTTTCTGATAATTCAATATCATTTGAAAAATAACAAATAGGACAAATCCATCGTAGATTAGATTTTTTCTGAAGAATATCTGAATTATAAGAATGATTAATATTGTCTTTTAATTTCAATATGATTTTGGGATTAGATTTCAGAAACTTTCCAGTATACTGAATAGTTGAAATGTCGTCTATATTTAGGAAGAGATTTAAGTTATTATATCTGTCATTTATAAAAATTATACGTTGATTAGTTAAATATAATCGGCCGCATTGGTAATATTTCAATTTGTAATTATCCTGATATATCCCAATTTCGTTTTTCATCATGATATCATGCTCATTTTCGAACAAAGAAGGACGACCACTTGGTGAAACTTTCAATGGCTTCAAAAAATTTGTCAAAAAAACATGTGGCATTATTTATGTTTGTATATATCTAATAGCATGTATCATGTGTATATGTATATATACATGATGACTTTCAAACGATTGTTGCTAGAGGATATCGTTACCTCCATTACGACGCGCATATTAAACTGAAAACTTTCTTCCTAAAATTTACACTTTTTATGAAACGTATATATATAAGTATGTTTTTTTCTAAATATCTTTATTATAAAAGTGTGTTCAATAAAGTAAATAATTTGGAAAGTTCTTTGATCCCTTTTACATTAGCATCGGTATAAATTTGAGCTTCTGAATCATTCATAGCTTCCATACTTCCATTTTTGTAGTATTTTTCATATAAAATTTCTCTTTTTATCACTGAAGTAATTAATTTTTTGAATGATTTTTCAACTGATGTAGCCTGTGAAATACACTCTGTATTTTTTGGACCTAAAGATATTACTATTGTGTTAATTAATTGGAAAACAGGAATAAGTATTTCATAGTAGGAGATTGTTTCTTGTAGTGTGTTTTTTCCTGAATATCCCGAATTTCGGGAAAAATTGGATCCTAACGGAATATCCAAAGTAACACTCATTGACACATAATTCTCATTAGTTCCACTTCTTGAGTTTTCTTTAATTTGTAAATCAAATCCTAACTCTGCATCTAATTTCAAAAATTTACATTCTCTTATGACACCAAAAATATCGTTTCTTAGCAACTGCTGTGCACCAAGTCTTATTTGCGCAATACGTACAAAAAAACTTATTGTTGATTTAAAGACAGTAAGCTCATAAAAAAGTTCTTGTATTGTTATTCCAGAAGTACCATAATTGTCGATAGCTTTACTAAAATTTTCATCTGTTATTTTTAGTTTTTGTACTAACAATCTTAAATAATTCTCCTTACAAAATGTATCTAATATGAAATCTTCTAGAGATTCAAACCTTAACACAATTTTTCCAAAACTTTCCAGCAATATTAGTGATGTTATACGATTAGTACTTTCCCCAATCAAAGAATCTTCACAAATAATTTCAAATACCTTTATATCTAACGATTTCAAAATATTCCCCAATCTAACAATAACATCATCATTAATAATAACTTCCTCAAAATAATTATTTATTAAGACATACAAATCGGACCTTAAAGTTGGTGTCGATTGAGAAAGTGAAATCCCACGAGTTGCCATCTTGAAAATTGGATACAAGCGGTCAAAATCAAAATATGCATTTGTTTCTCTTTCTTCTAGTGTATTAAAAAGTTCTTTTTTATCATTTTTATACACTTGGAACAAATGAACAGATAAAGACACCAAACATTCTGCAAATTTTATATCAGCTTCAAAATAATCTTCAATTTTAGGAACAGTATACTGAAAAATCTCAAAAACAAGATTGATTCTTTCACTGAGTTGCATATTTATATCTCTTATCATGACTTGAACTAATAATGTCCAATATGATAAATATTTAAAAGAAAGTAATTTAAAATTGTCATAAGAAATTGATAAAGTTAATAACTCTTTTAGCTTAGCTTTTTCACACAAGAACATTCTGATATTTTCAGTTTTAGTTGAAATCGCTGCTGCTGTTTTCTGTTCTTTAATAAACAAATCGACCATATTATCAAGGACTACAAAATCATAGGGAAAATCTAAATTATTTTCAATATACTGATCCTTTAACTGAATTTTTCTCAAAATGTATGCATAATCAAAATGTTTGTATACTTTGTTAATTTCTTCGATCATATTTTTGGTTTTGAAATCTAATATATCCAACAAATTCAAAAGTTTCGAAGTTCCTGAAGAAAATCCAAAAGAATGTGTCAAAACTGCTAAGTATTTTTTGCTTAATGATATAGATCCATACATTGTCGACATATGAATCTCTATTGAAATAAGCTGCACTAAGGAACATCTAAATGAAATGAATGCATTCAAGGCACACATACTATCACCACGACAAAATTGATTAGCTAATGATACATTACCATCAAACTCTTGACTGGAAAATAGAATGTTAGTTAGAACTTTATGCGATTTTTCAATAAGAAATAAAATAAAGTTTGAGTCCGAGCAAGCCGAAGAAGCAGATGTGCCACCAGTCCTAAGATATTGTAAAACATGTTTGGTTGTTAAATCTGACTTACAAAGTTTTAGTAAAATTTCCATACAGAGAGCACACATTCTTATCAACGAGTAATCAATATTGTTCACATCTATCATACCAGCAACGGTTGTTTTCAAAAATATTATAATGGATTTTAGCAGCGACTTTTCAGATAAAATAGTAGTTTCTTCATTTTTCAAACCTAGATCTATTGGCCTTGTGTTGAAACCTAAAAGAAAGTGACTTATAGTTGGATGCATATTTTTCAAATATAAATTATTGTTGATTAAATGTAATAATTTAATTTTAGTTCCAATAGAGTTAGCATTAAGAATAGGAGATTCAAATTGCTCTATAAATGCAGTTCTTATTCTAATAGATTCATCCACAGTCTCATACATTAGAAGCAAGTGATTTTTGTCCATCACACTAGCATACATGGCAATTTTATAATCATTAATATTTGTAGATGACGCAATCTTGGAAATTATTGAAAGTGACAAGTTTACAATTTCCAACTTATTTGTACCAACATATAAAGAAATATTGGCGATCAAAGGTAAATTTAAAAGGAATGCCTCATAAAAAGAATTCAAGCCAGATAATCCAACATCACTGGGATCACAAAATAAATTATCCGGTAGTCTCAATATGGAAAGAAGTTCATCAATCAGAAATTTTTCACGATCTAACGTTAATTGAATAACTTTTAATGATTTTTCTAATAATTTGATCTCAATTGAACTATCTTGTAATGAAGAGACTTGATCAATCCCAATATTACAAAATTTGAATAATGCACCATAAACATTATTGTTATACATTGAAACCAAAACTGCAGAGCCTGGGTGACATTGAAAATAATGAATTATACTTTTCTGTTTTGTAATATTATCAATGTTTTTGATGTGGCATGATGATGCATTGAGAATTAAATCAGGATCTAGTTGCAAAAGGCATAATTCCATTAATTCTAATATAGAAAATTGAATAAGTTTTTTTTCTCTGTCTGTGGTTGGCGCAAAATCCATTTCTGGTAAAACATCAAAACAAATGTGGTTAATATAGCACCAAATTCCAGGTTTTCGAAAAGTCGAACCTAAGTTTTCGGGAAATGAAAATGACAACGGTTCGGAGGGATCATTCTTTGAGTTTAATGGCTGTAATAATTTTATAATCAAACCAATAAAAGCAGCTTCTAATTTTGCACTGGTCAATTTGTTACTGAAACAATCGCTATATAATCCGTTGAATGTGCGATACCTGTTATCATGAAATAACCAATTATCTAATATTTGCCAAAATTTACATCTTTCTGTATAAGTATCACCAACTAATGAACTTAACAATGAAACAATAGACCCACTTAATGAGGTACTCATATTCAACAAGTTAGTTAATATAGTTAATAACTGAAATTTGTCACTTTCTAACAGCTCAATTCTTGCTTTAGAATTATTTTTAGCTACGTTAGCAAGAATTTGAAAAAAACCAGATAGATAAATTATTGAATCTTCACCCAATTCTGTTGTAACTGATCTCTTTGACTTTAAATCAGAGTTCATTGTAGTTTCTGGAAATTTTTGAATAAAGGATTCTTTAGCTTTCAAAAAAGTATCATTATAATACATTAAAGTCGAATAAATAGTGGACCAGCTTACAGAGGAAAATTTTGTCAAAAAAGTCAAGCCTTCCCGATTACTTGCTAATAATGTCGTAGCATTATTACCGTTATTATTGTTATTATTAGTCAATTGTAAAAAACCAAATACTTCAATTGCGTTACTTTCACCGGACGCTAAACTTGCTAAAACCATGGAAAATGTAGCCATGATCAATGGCGAGTTGCAACGTGATCCCCATTGCAAGAAACCATAAGATGCCGAATTCTGATCAGCCCAAAATTCTGCACAATATTCTGGTCTACCAGAATAAATATAATACATAGAAATGTAAAGCCTTTCAAGATCAGCATTTTCAGCCAATTTTTCTAACTCAAAATTCTCTGCTGAAATTAAGAAATCTTCTTCGGCGTCTCTTAACTGTGTCATCATGAATGCAGCCACCGAAATGTAAAGATGAATAAAGTTGGATAAAATTGGAACCAAAAAATTTACAAAGTCTGAATTTAGCTTGAAATCAGTATTAACTGAATAAATATCAATATATTCTGATTCTTGTATTTCCTTCCCCATCATTTTTTGCTGCTGTAACGAGTTTTTTAGCTTTGATGTTGCAGTTTCATCAATATCAAATAATCTAATAGGAAGATACTTAGGTATATGCTGTTGAAGAAATGTTCTAAAATCGTAAAATGGCTCAATGCTGTCATATGCTTTCAATTCTATTAAAGAAGTATCTGCTGCTATCGACAAAAACTGTTCCAGAGCCCCTGCTGATATACATTTTTGCATGGGTTCATCAACGGTTAGCAAAAAGTCAAATTTTGCAACTCTTAAATTATCTTTTTTGCACCATTCAATAAATGAGGATAAAAAAACTAAAATGATTAAAGACTTGAGAGGCGATTCTGCCAATTTATCAATATTTTCAACATCAGATTGAAAAGCTCTCTGTAGATTTTCTATTGTTGCGTCAGAAAGTTGATCCAAATTTGAGACATACGAAAATAATCCTGGAATGTAACTCAAAGCAAAGATATCCTGAGGCTCAAAACTGGCCACATGATTTAATATTTTACAAAATTGGTCAACAGAAAAAACATTTTGATCACAAGAAAATGTAATTATATAACCGTAAAGTATTTCACTTAACATTTGATGCTGATTATAAATTATCTCTCTTCTATAATGAATTCTTTTCATTTCAGCTGTGTTAACATTATAGGCACCAAGTAATTTTTTTCCTTCAATATCAATTTTTATTGATTTTAATTCTTCTTCAATTTTTTCATAAGATTTTAAAATATTTTCATTTGAAAAGTTTTTGACGTTTTTGATTTTTTCAATCAAGAATTTTTTATCATAGGGTAAAATGATTAATGAATTTGAATCACTATTTTGATTTTGATTATTTTTCGTAAATTTGGCATCTCTATTTGATGAGCATAAATAAAATGAAACTATTTTCAAGATAAAGTCTCGTATGTTATAGTAAGCGGCAACCGCAGTATCTAAATAACTTGTACCTGAATTTGAAAATTCATTGGATGAAGAAAAATAAAATATTTCAGCTGCAATTACTTCATCAATTTGTAATTCATCTGACAATTTCAAACAACCTTCAATAAACGGCTGATTTAAATTATATGTCTGCCCATTAGTAAATGTCAGTTTACCGGATTCTAATGTTTTCCTACTACTATCTGATTTCCCACTAACGTTTAATAATGCTAATAAAGATGGTGACAAAATTTCGATAAGTGAATCTTTCAATTTTGTGTTACCTTCTAAAATGGCATCATATAAATTATGATAAGGCTCTGTCGACCATAAGGACGTCATATCGATGTACAAACAAGATGAAACAAAACCAAATAAACCAAGAATGTAGTTAAAAAAACTTTATGTAAATCGCCTTTTCCCAAAAAAAAACAACAAAAAAAAGGGAAGAAAAGTGCGACATTGCAAATTCCCAATTTAGTAACTCAACAAGTACTGTAATAATTAAGAACATCTTCGTGTTCATATATATATAAGGCTATCTAATCAAAATATTCCTAGTAACTATATTTAATAATGAAAATACAATTAGAAATGATAGAAATTGACTTAGATGACGATAGTTTAATAAATAAGTGGGAGTTCCCAAAAAAACAAATATATTCAGCTATTGATATTCCCCTTTTTCATAAATCAAAAGCTATCTCTAATATTAATGCAATAATCTCATTAATATGTGAGAAAATTTCGTTAACTGATGTTCCAGATAATGCTCTTGCAGTCAATTTAGTAGATTTTGATTCAAAAATTACTAGTGCTTCTTCAATCTCTCATTGTACTACATTCAACGAACCACCTAAATTTGATAATAAAACAAATGATACCGAGAAAGAACCTATAACCGTAACTTTAATAAAAATTTTTGAAACAATAAAAAAGTTGCAATTAGAAACTCCACCATTTCCAGGCCCAAGAAGATATGGCAATTTAGCTTATCGTGACTGGCATGACAAATTAGGTTTACACATTGAAAATATTATAAAAAATTCATTCCAGAATTTTTTTGATTTACAATCAAAAGAATTATCAAATTTTGAAAAAAATTTTGAAGGTTTTATACTAGAGGCAAAATATTATCTACTGGGGTCATTTGGATCTAGAGAAAGATTAGACTATGGTACAGGTCATGAACTATCATTTATAGCATTTTTAGGTTGTTTAACAATGTCAGGATTGATAAATCAAAAGAAACTGGCAGGATCTCAATGGCTATTAATATTATCAATGTATTATGATTTTATAAAATCCTTAATATTGACTTATACGTTAGAACCTGCAGGTTCGCATGGGGTTTGGGGGTTGGACGACCATTTTCATTTGATTTATGTGTTTGGTGCTTGCCAGCTAGTCGATTTTGAAAAACTTGCAATTGATGGCAGTTTTAGAAATTCAGAACCAGATGCAAACGTGATGAATTTTAGACTAGGACTTAAACCTTCATCAATCTTGAATCTTGATACTTTACGGAGACAAAGAACTAAAAACTTATATTACAATGCTATATCATTCATAAAAATGGTTAAAATTGGCCCATTTAGTGAACATTCACCTATACTTTATGAAGTATCTGCAAGTAAAAACTGGGAGAAAGTTGCACGTGGAATGCTTAAAATGTATTATGGTGAAGTGTTATCGAAATTTCCAGTCGTTCAGCATTTTTATTTTGGCGGTGTATTTTATCCATGGACTGATTCAAATAATAAGAGCTTACCATCTTCAAATGGTAAAACTGACGGCACAACAGATGCTTATGATAATGATTACATTGATATAAATTCAAGGTATATACCAAGTGTGAAACCTAGTATAAATCCATCTACCACCACAAGAGAAAAGGGTTTATATCATTTGGCGCACAAAAATAGAAACCAAAGAACATATAGGCCAAGGGAATAGCTCTGCCTCATCAAAAATACCCAACTATATAACTTCAAAGGAATGCTTTTTAATAGTTATATATTTATATATATTTATCTTTTAATAAACTAATTGGAACCTGTTCCAAATGCTTTATCAAAATCTGTAAAAACAAATCTATATCTAACATCTCCGTCCCAAGCTCTAGTCAAAGCAATTTCACAGCCTTCTTCTGAAATTGGCACAGTTTCAACCCATGGTTTGATTCCATGCTCTGCTGCCATTTCAAACAATTCTAAAGCTTCGTCTCTTGATCCCAATGCTGAAGAACATAAACAAGAACCATTACCAAAAAAAGTAAATGGTGAAACGTTGTACTTCTCATCAACAGATGGTAAACCAACAGAACAAAATCTACCTTCTACTTTTAAAATTGATAAAAATGCATCAATGTTTAAACCTGATAAGCCAATGGCACAGTTTAAAATTAAATCAAATTGATCAAAATATTTTTTTTCCCAGCCTTCTTCTCCTGTAGCTACAAAACCCTTTGCACCTAACTCAAAAGATTGCTCTTTTTTAGAATTAGTTCTGGAAAAAACATATGGGTCAGCACCTAAAGCTTTACAAAATTGGACAGCCAAATGACCCAAGCCACCAAGTCCAACAATTGCAACTTTTGGAGTTTCCCCATTTGCTAAAGATTTTGGAATATATCTCTTTAATGGTGAGAAAACAGTCAATCCAGCACAACAAAGTGATGCTGCATGAATTGAATCTAATTTTTCAGGAATTGGGAAACACATATATTCATGTGCACGAACGTGCGATGCATATCCACCTTGTGAAATATAACCATCAGAATATGTACCATCATAAGTTGTGACACCTTTTGAACAGTATTGTTCATTACCATGGTTACATCTATTGCAATCAAGACATGCAAATGCTTGTGCACCCAAACCCACTCTATCGCCTAATTTATGTAATGTAACTTTTGGACCAACTTTAATAATCTTACCAATAATTTCATGGCCAACAACTTGAGGACAAGTAATTGAACCCCAACCATGATCACCACCTTTTGCAGTCATAATATCTGAACCGCAAAGACCACAACATTCAATTTCAATATCAATATCATTATCACCAAATGTTTTAGGTTTGTAGGTAACATATTTAGGTTTATTCCATTTTTTGGTATCAACAATTGCAAAACCTGCGAATTCTTCTGGATAATTGACTTTAGACATTTTTTGTTTGAATTTTAGTTATCTTAAGAAAATACAAATAATTAAATTAATCAGCCATATTAAAATACAAATAATTTTTTTGCAAAAGAAGAACAAAAACCCATAATATATATAGAAATTCTAAATTTGCTTGGTTAAGCTTAACTTCAATATTTGAGTTGCCTAAACAGGAATGTTGATCCACTGTGGATATAAGTACCTCTTTTAGGAAATTCAAGTTGAAGGGGCTCTGTTTCATTATTGTGGCATCCCACATTATGCAATATATCCGCCGCCGCCGATCGGCGCGCGGGCATAATTGTTTTTTTCCAGGAAAATTATGCACAGCCTTGTACTCCGCATTTTTTCCATGGAATAATTTCTGCTGCAAGTAAAATATGTATTATTAAATACGCGTAAAGCAAAGTAGCAAATCTTATAACATTGAAAAATTAAAAAATTTATGTTTATTATTCTTTTTTATGTTCAAATATATATATATATATGTTATAATATATTAATTCTGTAATTCTCCAATAAATGTTTTGCCTTTATTATTTATTTACTCTTTCTTACAAATTTTGATCAATTTTTTTTATTATGCCAGAAAAGAAGGGTTATTACTAATGTTGACAGAAAAACAAAATATTTCACAAATGGATATTTCTGTTTAAAAAGCATAGCATCTTTATTTTTTTAAATTCATATATCTTATTTTATTTTTAATTTATTCTTATAAATTTCTTTCATCTTTTTGTTTTGCTTGATTAACAAATCAAACAGCCATGGATTCTTCATATACTAAAACAATTGATATTATCAATGATGATCAAACAATAATTGAAAATAATAAAAATATTACTTTTTTAAAAAGTTCTTCTGACTTGGAGCAACAAGTAGAACTTTTTACTGAAAGAATTGAGGCTCCAATTACATGGAAAACCTATGTAATGTGTGGCTTTGCATCTTTTGGAGGAATCTACTTTGGATATGACTCAGGGTATATTTCAGGTGTTATGGCAATGGATTATTTTATACAAGAATTCACCGGTAAAGTAAAGGATGGTAATACAAATTATTCTCTTGAAGCTTGGCAAAAATCTTTAATCACGTCCATTTTATCAGCTGGTACGTTTTTTGGTGCAATTATTGCAGGTGATCTTGCAGACTTTAAAGGTAGGAAAACCACTATAATTACTGGTTGTATAGTATTTATTATTGGTGTTATTTTACAAACTATATCGAAAACAATTTCTTTATTATCTGTCGGTAGAATAATTGCCGGTTTCGGAGTTGGTTTCGTTTCTGCAACCATCGTATTATACATGTCGGAGATTTCTCCTAAAAAAATCAGAGGAGCAGTTGTATCAGGATATCAATTTTGCATTACAATTGGTTTATTATTAGCTTCATGCATTGATTATGGTACTAAGAACAGAAACGATTCCGGTTCTTACAGAATTCCGATTGCGCTTCAAATATTATGGGCACTTATTTTGTGTGTTGGATTGTTTTTATTACCAGAAACACCCAGGTATTATGTTAAAAAAGGAGAAATTGAGAAAGCACAAAAATCCTTGGCGTTTTTGAGAGCACAAGATATTGATTCCCAAATTGTCATTGATGAATTGGATGAAATAATAAAAAATTTTAAAATTGAGAAAAACTTAATTCCAACTCAAACATATGCTCAATCTTGGTTAGCTTGTTTTAATGGCTCTTTAAGGAGCCCATCATCAAATTTAAGAAAAACTATTTTAGGGACTTCATTACAAATGATGCAACAATGGACAGGTATAAATTTTATTTTTTATTTCGGTACAACTTTTTTCCAAGAACTTGGTACAATTAAAAATGAATTTTTAATTTCAATCATTACAACATTAGTCAACGTTTGCTCAACACCTCTTTCATTTTATACTGTTGAAAAATTGGGCCGCCGTACCTTGCTTATTTATGGGGCTGCAGGAATGCTTGTATGTGAATTTATTGTTGCTATTGCTGGTACCGTAGACGGAGATAATCAAGCAACTGTTAAAGTAATGATTTCATTTATTTGTATTTATATTCATTTTTTTGCTTCAACTTGGGGACCAGGAGCCTGGGTTGTAATTGGGGAAATATTTCCAATTCAAATCAGGTCAAGAGGTGTCGGATTATCTACAGCTTCGAATTGGTTATGGAATTGCATAATTGCGGTTATTACACCTTACATGGTTGGCGAAGATCAAGGGAATTTAGGGGCAAAAGTTTTTTTTATTTGGGGTTCATTATGTGGATGCTGTTTAATATATTCCATTTTTTTAATTCCGGAAACAAAAGGCCTAACGTTAGAAGAAATTGATAGAATGTTAGAAGAAACAAATCCCTTCAATTCTTCAAAATGGAAACCCCATAAAAATTATAACCTTAAGGATTCACCAACAAAAGTTGATGAATACTGCTCAAAAAATTAAGTTAATCATATAGAGGATGATTTAAAATTTTAATTCTTTTACAATGTAAAAACGGTTTGTTCTTTTATTTTTTTATAGTTATTTAATATATTAATGTACCCAAACAAAGTTATTTTGCTTTTTCAATTGCAAGGATCTTTTGTTCTGTCCCCGCATAAATAAGCTACCATTACCACGAAAAACGCTCGATGACGTAGCCTCTACGCAAAAAATAAAAAGCCGTGGAAAAACCTTGGTTCTTCCACAATATACGCCGTAAAAACTTAAAATATTATTTTTCTTATTTTTAATTGGGCTGTGCTTTTTAGGCATTTCATACTAAATATACGCATCTATATATATATATATTAATTATTTTAAATTTACAGTAATCAATAAAATAACTTAAACCTGCAGCAAGCAATCCGGAACAAGAGAATACACATTGCGTATGTGACAAATAATTAGAGTTAAACTAATGTAATTTGGACGAAAGATATGTACGCGCGCAAAAACTTTGTAATTTTGTGGGGTCATGGGACGGGAAAATTATTACGGTGTGGTTACGAAAAAATATCATGCATGAATGCTATACATTTTCTAATAAATGTGAAAATTTTTAACAAAACAAGCACCTCAGTTAAATGTATACCACATACATATGTTTATGTGTACAGATATAAATATCATGATAAGTCCTCATTTTTTATATTCTGTTTGCTTGCTCAGTTTTGTATTTGAGTTTCTGCCTTGTACCATTTTCTTTTATTCTGTAACTACGGCACACGCCAAATAATATACATACACACACTCATTCACATACACACACTCAGACATATATAATATATATATATGTATATTATATCATTTTATTTTGAACTAAACTCATTTTGTATTAATTTTTTTTGATATTTTCCTTCACATTTATTATAGTTAAGCTCTCCTTTGAAAACAATGTCCTCAAACGAATCTGCAAATATCTCTGATGTTTATGAGGATCATAAATTAGAAAATGAATCTTCAAACATTTATGAAAAAAAAGGCAAGCTCGGTGAAGATTTGCCAAGTTTATCGGACGATATTCCAATTGTCAAATACTCTTTACTTTCACGTGTTTCCACATTTGGATTAAAAGGTATAAAACTTCAAATATTAATAACTTTAACCTGTGTTATTGGATTCTCGTTATTTGGTTATGATCAGGGTTTAATGTCGGGAATTATTACTGCACCACAATTTATTGAAACTTTTCCTCCCGTTGGTGGAGGAACTCATCATGCAACGGTTGTCCAAGGTGCTGTTACATCATGTTATGAATTAGGTTGCTTTTTTGGTGCATTAATTGCTATGTGGCTAGGTGGTAAACTTGGTAGAAAACTTTTAATCATCATCGGCTCCATTATCATTATCATTGGTACCTTTATTTCAATTTTCCCATTTAAAGGTCACTGGGCTTTAGGTCACTTTATAATTGCAAGAGTTATTACAGGTTTTGGAAATGGTTTCAATACGGCAACAATTCCAATTTATCAATCTGAATTATCTGATCCAAAATATCGTGGTAGATTGGTGAATTTAGAGGGATCTTTTGTGGCTGTTGGTACCTTGATTGCATATTGGATTGATTTTGGTTTATCTTACGCAAATCATTCAGTTTCTTGGAGATTACCAATTTCTCTACAAATCATTTTTGCAGGTTTTGTTCTTTTCTCTATGATCGGTTTACCAGAATCACCAAGATTTTTAATTTCGCAAAATAAGTTTGATGAAGCTCGTTTTGTTTTATCTCAGGTTAATGATATCTCAATTAATGATGCTAAAATTTTAGAAGAAGTCGTTCTTGTTAGAGATGCTAATAAAAGATTTGAGAAATCTCTAACAATGAAAGAAATATTTACCCCATCTCCACATCAATATTTGAGAAGAATGATTATTGGTGCTTCTGGTCAATTTTTTCAACAATTTACTGGTTGTAATGCTGCAATTTACTATTCAACTGTTTTATTCGAAACTACTGTTGGTTTAGACAGAAGATTATCTTTAGTTTTAGGTGGTGTTTTTGCAACTGTTTACGCAATTTTTACAATTCCTTCATTTTTTTTAATTGACAGAGTTGGTAGAAGAGTATTATTTTTAATTGGTGCTGCCGGCCAAGCAGTTTCTTTTATTATTGCTTTTGCATGTTTAATACACGATACAACAGAAAATGCAAAGGGTGCAGCCGTTGGTCTTTTCTTATTTATTTGTTTCTTTGCCTTTACTATTTTGCCTTTACCATGGGTTTATCCTCCAGAAATTAACTCTATGAGAACTAGAACAATTGCTACTTCTGTGTCCACATGTACCAATTGGTTATCAAATTTTGCAGTTGTTATGTTTACTCCTATTTTCATTAATAGAACAAAATGGGGTTGTTACTTATTTTTTGCTATCATCAATTTAATATATATTCCATTCATTTATTTCTTTTATCCTGAAACTGCAGGTAGATCTTTGGAAGAAATTGATATTATTTTTGCTAAAGCATACGTTGAAAAGAAACCAGCTTTTATTGTCGCTCAAGAATTACCAAAGTTATCTAACCAAGAAGTTGAAGCAGAAGGAATTCGTCTCGGTTTATACAACGAAGAAGAAGGAGATGCTTTATTCGCATATACAGAAGCGGTGTCCCATCATGATGACGTTATGTCACAAATTAGCCAACCTCAAGTTTAATGTTTTTTTTTACTGTTAATTTTTAATCACAATTTGTATTTTTCTTATTTAATGAATATTTTTTAATGTTATATATTTTAATAATATCTTCTCTAATTATAACCATGTGTTAATTTGATAACAAACAACGAAAACTAATAACTATATATATATTACATAAGACTTGTTCTTACTCCAACTTCAGTGCTCCCTTCTCCATCTTTCATCTCACTGGGTCTTTTACTACTTTCAAAAGCTTCATAAATATTATTGAGTTTCTCTAATTCTTTAGCAGAAATTGATTTTTTTGTCTCAGAAAGTGATTCTAATAAATGATTAAGTGCTATCACGATGTCAGGAGAATTTATATTTTTAATACTCTTAGCTGAGTCCTGCTGCATTGAATTTTTAGATTTTGCATTTCTAGATTTATAAGAATCTACCAATGTTTCGATTCTCTTTCTGTTATTTAATATTTCATTTTCGCCATTCAAATTTTTTCTTTGCTCTTCAAATGTTTTATATGTTAATTTTTCATTCGATTCAGTATTTTGAGTTGTTTCATTATTTGTTTCAGATTCTAAATTTTCGTGAACACTTTTCAAATATGCGTTATATACAACGGCTTGCAAATCTGCACCAGTGTACCCCTCTGTTTTCTTCGAAATTTCAGCTAATGTCTCTTTACGATTTTTTATAAAAAACCCGTTACTACTAACAATTGTTTTTAAAATATCAGTTCTGTCATTCATATTTGGGAGATCACAAATAACACTTTTATCTAATCTGCCTGGTCTTAGCAACGCAGAATCGATTAAATCTGGTCTACTTGTAGCCGCTAAAACATAAACACCATCTAAGCCTTCAGCACCGTCCATTTGTGTTAATAATTGGTTCACAATTCTGTCAGTCACTCCTGTAGAGTCGTGTCCTCTCTTTGGTGCAATCGAGTCAAATTCATCAAAAAATAGGATGCAAGGCTTTGCGCTTTGTGCTCTTTCAAACAATTCTCTAATTGACTGTTCACTGGCACCAATATACTTGTTCAAGATTTCAGGGCCTTTGACAGAAATAAAATTTAGGCCACATTGTGACGAGATGGCAGAAGCTAACATAGTTTTACCACACCCAGGATAGCCATATAATAATATACCCGATCTTAATCTTAATTTGCACTTTTCAAAGATTGGAGCGTATTTTGTAGGCCATTCAAGCGTTTCTAGCAAAATTCTTTTAACTTCAATTAATCCACCAATATCAGCCCAATTAGTTGTAGATTTTTGAAGTTTTACGCCCCTCAAAGACGTTGGAGTATATCCTTCAACTGCATCAATAAAATGCTTGTATTTGAAAATCTGCATACCTTCAGCAATCATATAATGAAATGTGCGGTCTAATAGATTTTCCAGATCTAGCGGCAAGTAGCCTTCAAGCTCACTAGCAATATCACTTAAATAGGATATATCTGATCTATCTATATACTCAGGAAATTTATTTTCCATCATATTTTGCAATATTTCAATTATTTGATGCTTGTTAGGAGCCTCCAAACAAACTTCTTCATCAATGAAATGTTTTTGAAAAATTATCTGATTAATTGAATCTTTTGATTTTGAGGTGATCAATATCTTAATTTTATTTTCTCTAATTGGTTTTTCAAAAATACTTATAAGGAGTTCTGTAAGTTGTAAACTGGTACCATTATCACTATGTTCAATTTCTTTTGGTATAACTTTGTCCAGGTTTTCTAAAATCACTAAAGATGGGGCACGCCAACTACTCTCTCTTGCTATTTTTTCAAAAAAGCTGATTAAATATTTGTTCTTGTCGTTATTTTTATTATGAGATTTATCCGACTTTCCTTCAATAACATTTTCATCTGTATCTTCTGTATCAGAATCAGCCGAATCGCCTGCAATTCCAGCTTCTTCAAAATTTTCGTACCTTACATAATATCCCTTCTTTTTGAATTCATTTAGTAGATATTTGCAAATAATTGACTTTCCACTTCCAGATTTTCCATACAGGAACGTGGGATTATTACATAAAAGTTGATTAATCACCAATTCAAGTTTCTTTTTCTGACCATATATGTTGACATTATCTAATGATATATTCTGTTTTTGTAACCTTGCGACTGGCACAGATATATCGTCACCAAAAAAAAAATTAATTTCATTTCTGTTGTTCTCTTTGCTGCTTGATTCATCCAATGAGTTTAATAATACCCAAGTGTTTATACTTTGATTGTTTTTTGTAACACGTTTCGAATTTTCATTAAATATTTTTATGATTCCGCCATAAGGTAGAATTTTTTCAATAATGGGAAGCTTCATGCCATCTGTAAATGGAATATCTACTCCATATAATTCTTTCAATGCATGATATATAGTTTCTAAGCTTTTCTTATTTTCTACCTCTATTTCAATACTTTTACTGATGCATTTACCCTGCTTGATTTCTAAATTTCCATTTTTGTTTATACTTACAGCATCTGATTTACCTACATTAAATTTGTGAATAATGAAATCACAGTACTTTTCATCTAACTTGATGGACTTTCTATTGTAAGGCTCAATATGAATGGCTTCACCTAATGTATCTTCTAAACCTAAACTAATTGCAAGTAATGGTGATAAGCCCAGTGAGTTCTCTTTAATTTCATTTGATTCTACCCCTGTTTCAAAATATTTATCAACGTATTTTGCTATTACTGTACGACCAAACATATGCTTTGGCAAGCCAGCAGCAAGCTCTTTGGATGTTACATTTTTTGCTCGAGTAGGAGTTCCAGGACCTTCAATAACATTTATTAAAACATACTCAACATTTTTGAATATTTCCATATTTTTACTATAGTTGTAAACCTTCATGCCTTCACCTTCCATGTTGATTATCGACCTTTTTATAATTCCATTAATCTTTGTTTGCGTCCTTTTACTACTAACACTATGTTTTTTGCGGGTATCAGAAACTGATTGTTGATTATTAAGTTGATTCTGATGTGGCTTTGGGATTATATGAAGCTCGGAATTATTATTCAAAGTTGAAAAATTTGTTTCAGAGTTGATCGTTTTAATAGTTTTAACATTGAACATAACATTGTTTGAACTGGATGAATCTAATACGGTGGGATTAACACGAATAAGTAGTTGTTGATTTTTTGTAACACACCTAACTTGTGATAAAAAATTTGATTCTATAGCCTGAGCGTATATCTCCGTTAGTTCCCAATCAGCAGTAGAAATTGGTTCTATCTCCACAGAAGATGCAGGAATAACTGAATTATGTTTTAGTGCTTGTAAATTTAATTCAAATGAAATAGAGGTACCATCTTTTATTCCTAAAATACTTGCGTATTGGCCATCAATTTCAACAGTACTGGAATCAGATGTAGTTTTTCCGTTCCAACCAAGTGTAACAATGGGAATACTTGTTTCTAAGTCCAAAAGATTGATTAAAACCTGCTGGACTATCAAATTCATGGAATCCAATATCGGATAAATGAAGGAAGAAGGTAATGAGATTAAGCAGTTATTGAGCTGTTCATACTTGATATTTCCTTTCAAAAATAAGGACATTAGTTGTTCTTGGAATAAGAAGGTAAGCACTTTTAACAAGAAACCAAACTTTATCTCTTTTACGTTCTCCTAATAACAGTGCAAAAAAATAATAATGCTTCAACAAAAAACAATCACGTGACACGCGAAATACGTACTATAACTATTGGGCAACCCTTATTTTGGGTTGTATTTGACAATTTGTCCGAGTGGTTAAGGAGGAAGACTCGAAATCTTCTGGGCTCTGCCCGCGCAGGTTCGAATCCTGCAGTTGTCGATACAATTCACTTTTTTAGCATATTGCATTTTCTTTAAAGTACAAAAGTTTATATTCAATGAATAGTGCTGAATAGTACGTATTGATTCCAGCAAATGAAAATAATTTGCGTTTTTTTATTACGAAATATTTTTTCAGTTATGATATCATTTTTTTTGATTTTAACAAATCCTAGTAAAAACTAATGCACAAAAACACGTATGAATTAAAATATATGTAAAATATAAAAATGCAGACCATTGGTTTTTTCGGTGCTCATGTTAATTTAGCAACAACCTTTTTTTGAAAAAAAAAAAGTAAAGCCAACTAAACAATTTTTTTTCTACAAGCTGCAACCCGTTAAGATTGAACACTTCTTTATTTCTTCTTTATCCATTATAGTTTAGAAAACACCTTTTGGCTATCATTGCTATATTTTCAGCAATGTGACATTAATGTAGTCTTGTTTACAAATATAAATTGGCAATTTGTCCGAGCGGTTAAGGAGAAAGATTAGAAATCTTTTGGGCTTTGCCCGCGCAGGTTCGAATCCTGCAGTTGTCGTTTAAATTGAATTTTTTTACTGGGTAGAAATTGTTTTTACTAATCAAGTAATTCCGACACTCTTGAAAGATATTTCAAAACTATAAAGATAATAACATTCCTCATTTTCAAATATTATATACGAGCTTATATATTTAGTTTTATTTTCCAAATTTTTATACAATAATTTTGATATAGCTTGATGTCCACCGATATGTTACCAGAAAACCATAATGAATTTCGTAGTGATACTTTCACTACTCCCACTTTAGCAATGATTAATTGTGCCAGTTCAGCTTCTGTTGGAGATTCGGTTTATGATGAAGATTTTGATACAAAGGAGCTAGAAAAAAAAGTTGCTAACATTTTTGGTTATGAGTCAGGGTTGTATTGCGTTTCTGGTACTTTATCGAATCAAATTGCCATAAGATCACATTTATTTCAGCCTCCACATTCTGTTATTTGTGATTATAGAGGCCATATTTATGTTCATGAAGCGGGTGGATTAGCAACTTTATCTCAAGCTATGGTTACTCCAATAGTTCCAAGAAATCAATTGTATTTAACTTTAGAAGATATTATTGCGCATTTTATCACAGATGATGGTGATATCCATGCTGCACCAACAAGAGTTGTTTCTCTCGAAAATACATTACATGGTTTGGTGTACCCTATAGAAGAAATTAAGCGTATTAGCAATTGGTGTCGCCAAAATGGCATTTTACTTCACTTAGATGGAGCAAGAATATGGGATGCAAGCATTTCTAGCGGTATTCCTTTGAAAGAATATGGTATCTATTTTGATTCTATTTCAATTTGCTTATCTAAAGGATTGGGCGCTCCTATTGGATCTGTCCTTGTTGGCAAAACAAATTTTATTAAAAAAGCCAATCATTTTAAAAAGCAAAATGGTGGTGGTATTAGACAATGTGGCATGTTATGTAGAATGGCAAGTATTGCTATTGATGATAATTTTTCAAAAATGAAAAACGCTCATATTATGGCAAAAGAGATAGCAGATTATGCCCAAGAGATTGGTTTAGTATTGGAAATCCCATGCGAAACGAATTTTGTATTTCTTGATGCCTTGAAAAATTTTATTGATCCTGCTACTATCACAATGATTGGAAAAAAATATAATGTTAAAATATCTATGTTCAGATTGTCCTTTTCATTTCAAACTAGTAGAGTTGCGATGGAAAATTTGAAAAAAGCATTGAAAGAATTAAAAGAAATAGCCGACAAGAATCCATACTATTCTCAAAAAGCAGTTGGATTGTATCATTCAGGAAACAAAGAAAATTAAAATAAAATGAATTACTATATTGTAACTATTTATAATTTGTAAGTGACGTTTATATATATAATAAGTAGCTAACAGTTTCAAAAAAACAAGCTGCTCGCACTCAGAGTTGAACTGAGGATCGCTACATTACTAGTGTAGCGCCTTACCAACTTGGCCATACGAGCTTATTGTTGACTCCTCAAACATCGGCATCAATCCTATTCCAGTTTCTAGGCTGAGAGAAAGAGCCATCTGGTGTGTGCATATCTGCGGAAAGTCCCTACACAAGGGGCTTTAATATCTGAGCATGTAAACAATTAAACTTCAAAAATTTTAAAAGACAGATTAAAAAAAATTTTTGGCAGTTCGCCAAAATGGCATTTTAAAAAAGATGCCATTCGTTTGGTTAAAATAACACAAATTATTGTATTAATATTTTTATATAATTTTTCACAGCTTAATAATTTGGATTTATATATTGCAATGTGTTTCCAGTTTAATATTTTTAAGATTGTTGAAACTATCCGTAGAGTGAGGACATACACTTGCTAACTAGAACATAAGAAAGCGCAAGTGGTTTAGTGGTAAAATTCAACGTTGCCATCGTTGAGCCCCTGGTTCGATTCCGGGCTTGCGCAGTCTTTTATCCGAGATAGTTTAGTGGCTAGAATTTCCGCTTGTCACGCGGGAGACCGGGGTTCAATTCCCCGTCTCGGAGAAATTTTTTACTTCTGTTTATAAAAATATATTTCAAGTATTTCTATTGCTAGACTGTATAAAGTTTTTTTTAAATACAACGCTCTTAGCTGTATGATAATAAATAGTACATAAAGATCACTAAAATTCCATTTAATGTTGCAATTTTAACAAATTTTAACCAATTAATGCTCTTAAAAAATTGCAATATTTTGTTTTCGTACACTCTGTTCTCCGTAATACTAACATATCTTTTTTTTCTTTCTGATGATATGATAAGTACTAATATACCATTTGTGATAGCTAACATGATATATGAAATAATATCAACATAAGGATTTGTTAAATAACAGATATCGTAAGAGAAGTCTAGATTTTCACCTATTTTTTTAACTATTTGGTCATTTATTTTCCAATCTTCTTTAAGTTTTACAGGTTCACTGTATAGTGTCAAAAGTTGTACAGCAGGTCTATGTATTCCCATAGCCATTGACATACTTTTCACATTGACGTTAATAGTTTTATGCTCTTTTCCATTGAAATCTACGTATGATTGAACTATTTCACAATAATCATGATCATCACCACTGAAAATGACATCTGGTTTCAAGGATTTTAATATTTTTAGTGAATTTTCTTCATCAACAACAGTCTGAAATTGATACCCTCTAGCAATTGGAAACGATTTACTGCTTTCCCTTAATCTTCCACATGTATATTTATTAGGGTCCCTCCATAAAGCTATATGATCAAAAACTAATCTTGTCTTTTCAAGTTTTCTATCGTTGAGTTCGTCTAAAAATTTTAAAGATGATTCACTCAAACTTTTATCTTCATTATTAGTTAGGGTTACATCATCAAATAGTATTAAATCATGGTTTAAAGTATGTATCACTTTATTAGGATCTCCGAAGTGTTCACCAAAACGCTGGAGTGAATGTTTTGTAACCCCATCTGCGAATCCTACATCATGGTTTCCTGGAACATTGGTTAATAGTTGAATTTTTCGTTGACTAGCAGGATGTAGAAACAATTTATAAAATCTCTTATACTCTTCTAAATAATACTGGTCTGTTGATTCCCTTCCATTATCCAATAGATCCCCTAAAAATATTATCGATTCTGGTTTTAAATTGTTCAATATAGAAATATAGTTTTTGTAAAGATAGTTATCAGCAGTTAACTTAGATAATTTTAACAATGATGAAGGGCGCTTAGGGTATGTATGATTATCAATTAACTGAGGATCAGCTATCAATAGGATCTTGCTCAACTGTATGTTAGGATTAGTTTTTGTATCATCGTTAATTGTAGGAAATGAACATTTGGAAATTGTGATAAATGGATCAATATATTGAAATGATATAAATGCTATAAGCCATGTCAATAATGATAACAATAAAATTTTGTACTTATATGACGATGTAAATGATATTCTCATTACAATTCAATGATCCAATTGTTTATTTGTTTCAATTTTTTACAATTTTGTTTACCCTATTAAATATTCTTCGCATAAAAAAAAAGGAAACAAGTTTGCGTGCAATATTTTTAAAACTACTTGAAAAGAGAGCGGCCAAACAGTAAAATATTCTAATAGCAAAAAGTAAGCAGATTTTTGGACCCTTCGATGCACATATTTAAATAAAACTTTAACACTGCTATCTTTACATATATTTATTTGATTTTTGGTACTCATTTTTTCAAGTAAAGCTCAAAAATTTTACTAGCTTTGTCTCTAGAAAACATTTTTTTATTTAAATTTATCATCCAGTTTCTCTCATTAACGTAATTATTGTTCATTTCCTAGAAAATTAGTTTACCAACATATTTTTAAAACTTTCCATCATTTTTTTTCAAAATTGTTTACATGCTCAGATATTAAAGCCCCTTGTGTAGGGACTTTCCGCAGATATACACACACCAGATGGCTCTTTCTCTCAGCCTAGAAACTGGAATAGGATTGATGCCGATGTTTGAGGAGTCAACAATAAGCTCGTATGGCCAAGTTGGTAAGGCGCTACACTAGTAATGTAGCGATCCTCAGTTCAACTCTGAGTGCGAGCAGCTTGTTTTTTTGAAACTGCTAGTTACTTATTATATATTTTTAACGCTTTTTTTTTGTTTCATACACCCACATACAGGTTTTGAATACCACCAATATGTTACGGACCTTTTATTATATTTTTCAAAATTAAATTATCTATTCTAAAAACTAATTTCTAAGAAAAGTTTTATACACAATATATAAATGTAGGATGAAGAATAATAATATTGTACAAGAGAATTTTTTAGTATCATCACCATTAATCAACTTCTTCGACAGTTGGACCAGTTGGTTCTTCAGCACTTGGACCAGCACCTGCACCTGGGAAACCACCTGGAGCTGCACCTTCTGCACTTGGTGCACCACCAGCTTGATAGAATTTAGTCATAATTGGATTAACAACTTGTTCAAGTTCTTTTTGTTGTTCATCAAATTCTTCTTTTGAAGCAGTTTGGTTTTCATCTAACCATGCAATTTTTTCATCACAAGCTTTAGTGATAGCTTCTTTATCTTCAGCAGCAACTTTTTCTTCGAAAGATTTTTCTGATGATGTATTCTTAACGGAATAAGCATATGATTCTAATTGATTCTTAGAAGCAATTCTTGAAGCTTCCTTTTCATCTTCTTCCTTGAATTTTTCAGCTTCGGAGACCATTCTTTCAATATCTTCTTGAGATAATCTACCTTTATCGTTAGTAATAGTAATTTTTTGAGTTTTACCAGTACCTTTTTCTAAAGCGGAAACATTTAAAATACCATTAGCATCAATATCAAAAGTAACTTCAATTTGTGGAACACCTCTTGGAGCTGGTGGAATACCAGATAATTCAAACTTACCTAATAAGTTGTTATCCTTTGTTCTAGCTCTTTCACCTTCAAAAACTTGAATTAAGACACCAGGTTGGTTGTCAGCATAAGTTGAGAAAGTTTCTGATTTTTTACAAGGAATTGTTGAATTTCTTGGAATTAATTTGGTCATAACACCACCAGCGGTTTCAATACCTAATGATAATGGAGTAACATCTAATAATAATAAATCTTGAGTTTTAGATGATTGATCACCAGTTAAGATAGCTGCTTGAACAGCTGCACCATAAGCAACAGCTTCATCTGGGTTAATAGATCTATTTGGTTCTTTACCATTGAAGTAGTCAGAAACTAATTTTTGAACTTTTGGAATTCTAGTTGATCCACCAACTAAAACAATTTCATCAACAGTAGATTTATCAATTTTAGCATCCTTAAGAACTTTTTCAACAGGATCTAAAGTAGATCTAAATAAATCTTGACATAATTCTTCAAATCTAGCTCTAGTAATTGATGTGTAATAATCAATACCTTCAAATAATGAATCAATTTCAATTGAAGTTTGAGCAGAAGAAGATAAAGTTCTCTTTGCTCTTTCACAAGCTGTTCTTAATCTTCTCATAGCTCTTGGATTACCAGTCATATCTTTCTTATTTTTTCTTTTGAAATCGGTTGTGAAATGGTTGACTAATCTGTTATCAAAATCTTCACCACCTAAATGAGTATCACCAGCAGTTGCTTTAACTTCAAAAATACCATCTTCAATAGATAATAAAGAGACATCGAAAGTACCTCCACCTAAATCAAAAATAAGGACATTTTTTTCACCTTCGGCCTTTTTATCTAAACCATAAGCAATTGCAGCAGCAGTTGGTTCATTAATAATTCTTAAAACGTTTAAACCAGCAATTGAACCAGCATCTTTAGTAGCTTGTCTTTGAGAATCATTGAAGTAAGCAGGGACGGTAATAACAGCGTCATTAACTTTAGTACCAAGATATGCTTCTGCAGTTTCTTTCATTTTAGTTAAAATCATAGAAGAAATTTCTTCTGGAGTGAAAACTTTGGTTTCACCTTTAAATTCAACTTGAATTTTAGGTTTGGTATTATCATCAATAATTTTGAATGGGAAATGTTTCATATCGGTTTGAACTTCTGGATCTTCAAATTTTCTACCAATTAATCTTTTTGCATCGAAAACAGTATTGTGAGGATTCATTGCAGCTTGATTTTTAGCAGCATCACCAATTAATCTTTCAGTATCAGTGAAAGCAACATAAGAAGGAGTAGTTCTATTACCTTGATCATTTGCAATGATATCAACTCTATCATTTGAGAAATGAGCAACACAAGAATAGGTAGTACCTAAATCAATACCAACAGCTTTGGACATTTTTTTTTTCTTTGGTTAATTAAGTATCTAAAGTTCGAAAAGAATACTAAAATTTTCAAACAGGAAGAAGAATGAATTTTGGCCATTCAATTGCTGAAAACTGGAATATGTCGCCTTTTTAAAGCTCTTCCTCTGCTTTGAGAATTCGTCGAGATATCAGACACTTTTTCTTTCAAAGAAGCTTCCAGAAGATCCCCGAGCCATCGCCGATCGACGCACACAAACAGCGTCGATAGACGGCATATTGTCATTATTATTGTAATTTTTTTTTTGCCACTTGCTAAATATTCTGTCTTTAAAGATAATACTTAAGATACCCATATGTCTGAAATAGATTCTTATATTTTATTTTGTTTTATTTTATTTTACTTCAGTTCTTTTAGTCCAGCTGCCTTCACAAAAGCTTTGCTTTATTTTCCTACAATTTGATTAAATACCAGCAAAGATTCAATGTCTACTCCTGCACGTCGTCGTTTGATGCGTGATTTTAAACGTATTCAACAAGATTCAAATTCTGCTTCGGGTGGAATATCGGCTTCCCCTTTAGCTGACAATGTTATGATATGGAATGCAGTTATTATAGGCCCTGAAGACACACCTTTTGAAGATGGTACTTTTAAACTATGTTTAACTTTTGATGAACAATACCCAAATAAACCACCTCATGTTAAATTCACTTCAGATATTTTCCATCCAAACGTTTATGCAACAGGCGATTTATGTTTAGATATATTACAAAATAGATGGTCTCCAACTTACGATGTTGCAAGCATTTTGACTAGTATTCAAAGTTTATTGAATGATCCAAATATAAATTCTCCCGCTAACGTTGAAGCAGCCAATCTATACAAAGATCATAGATCTCAATACATTAAAAGGGTTAAACAAACTGTTGAAAAGAGTTGGGCTGAAGACTTAGATGATGATGATGATGATGACGATTCAGATTCAGACTCAGATGTCTCCGAAACAGAATGAAATTTTTCATTTCATTTACTAATGTCTATCATGAATATTTACACACAAAAAATTGTATATTCCATCCATCTATATTAAGTGTTACCTGTTTTACAAAATTTATAAGAAAATCTATCCGTTGTTCTATACAATCTTACACCAAAAAAAACAAAGAAAAAAGAATCAAATAACAGTCAATCAAGATTAACCCAGCCAGTATGATTATTAATAGAAGGAGAAGTATACCCAAATTTCTGTACATTTAAACATTCACAATACATCACAATTTAATTCAGTTTATATAGATTTATCTATTTATATATATATATATATATATATACTGTCACACTTACACATGTACAATACAATTTCGGTAATTAATTATAATCGTCACTATTTTAACCACAAATAGTACCACTTCCTACGTCTCTTATTTTTAAGTTCTTCTTCTTGTCTCAAATTTTCTGCTTCAATTTTTTGAAATTCTTCCAGTTTTGCTTTTACTTTGGCTTCTTCTAATTCTCTCTCTTCACGTTCTGCAACTTCCCAAGGATATTCTGGTGCTTTACCTGTAACATTAACTCTTCTATCTTGCTTGAAACATAAAACTGTTAATAAAATACAACTAAAAATTACCAATCTATTAACCGGATTCATTTTTCTATCTTGTCTATACTGTTGTACTCTTTTTAATCCAAAACTACGTGGATCTAAATCTGGCAATTTATGAATTTTGGTATTTTTATTAGGTTTGAAAGTACTTAAAATTGAAGGTAATTTAAACGGTAAATCCGGAGGAACTTCCGGTCTTTTATTAATTTGTAAAGAATCAACAACATTTGATGACATCTGTAAAGCAGATCTATTTAACGCAGATGATGAATCAACTGTTTCATTAGAAATATTTTGAATTATATTGTCTAATTCAGATTGTTTTTTAATGTTTTTTTTAACAGGTTCTTGTTTAATTTCTTCATAATTTTCAATTCCATAAGGTGTTAAATAATCATGTAATTCAACAAAACCATCTCTAGGTCCATGACTACCATAAGCCCACCAAACTGAAAATCTCTTTATATCTTGATCAATTGATTTCCAGTTCTTTTTCAATTTTTCATTCATTTCAGTAATTACATGTACTTTTTTAAAATATGGTAATTTATCAAATGCTTTAGGATTTGCAAAGTAAACTTTACAATCAAAATCTGTTAAGTCAAAATCTTCATCATTGTCTGCATTAGGATTTAATATACTAAATATATCTTTAACAGATGAAAGTGCTAATTTATTCCTCTGTGTTTTTATATCTTGCTCTTGTTTTAATCTGGAGTTTAAAAGCTTACTAGAAGGCTTCCCATATTTTACAACCTTTTTAATAGGTTGGTTTAGTGACATTTTTATCTTTTAATTTTGGTATCTCAAACCGTTGATAAGTAGAATGTCCAGGGAGAAAAAAGAAGAGAAAGAGAATCGGTTTTTTTTTCACTGACATGTTGGAGAGATGAAAAAAAGGAAAACAAAAGACTCCAGGAATTTAACAAAGCTGTACACAACACAACATTATTTCCGAAAATGGCCCTTACTATTTAATTACTTATTGTACATTTAAATGCTATAAGATTTATATACCGAAAAAATTGCAATTGTATTATGTGTTTACTTTGATCTTTAAAAGCTGTGTTTTAGCCTGTTAATTCTCCTACATGGCTAAATACATCAACCTGAAGTTTACTTCACTCTAATTCGATTCTAAGGTAGCGGTATCTATACGTTCAGCTAAAAACTATATATATATATATATATATATATATATGTATATATTTATGTAAACATCAACAATTTCTTAAGTGTACACAATCATCAGGAAATTTCTTCTTAACAAATAAAAAACGTCCACAATTTTTTTCATGTTGCAAATTTCGCCAAAAAAGAAAAAATTAGCAATTTTGTTATCACAGAAACACACTTGTTTCTCCAAAGCAAATCTCTTCATTCTGAAGCTCTTTTCTTAAGACAATAGACAATTAAGTAAGAATAGTTATGTCCGAAATACAACAACAGCAGGGAACTGATAACAATACAGATTTAGAAAACCAAACAGCAACACCTGACATTACTGGTGAATTTCTTAGTTTGATAATAAATAAACCAGTTTGTGTAAAGTTATTTAATGACTTTGTATATACTGGAACGTTATCTTCAATTGATGGTTATATGAATGTTGTTCTTCAAGATGTCAAAGAAATTGTGAACGGTGATGAAATGAAATCTTACGATGAGTTATTCCTACGTGGGAACAGTTTACTTTACATAGGGTCAATATAATTACTGTTAGTTGGTCTATATTACACTCTCACACACACAATATATAATATAATATAATATAATATAAATATATATATGTATATATACAGTATAAATTTTTTTTTTCACTTTATTTGTTATTTCTTCTTTTTACAAAATTGTTTTATGGTATTCCAGTATTGTCCAATCTCTTTTGGAACTCTTGGATCTGCGCTAATACCATCAGCGAATACGATTATATCATTAATTGCTTCTTTCATCAATATATTTTCTGATTGCATTACATTAATAAATATTAAATAAATTATAACTGCGGCTATATTGCTTATATTTGAACCACTACCATATCCAATTAAATTTAAAGGTAAATTCACAATCGCAATAACTATAACGTAAAAAGTTGTAAAAAGTTGAATCCAAACAGAAAGTTTAAAGCCGTCTTTGTTGTATTTAGCATTAAATTTTTCTAAGCCCAGTTTAATTTTTTCTTGAAAACTTGCCGTTATTGGTAATTTGGATATAATAAATGTACGTGTGTAATTAACTGAATGAAATATTGCAAATATGGTAAATGGAATAATTGAAATCTTAAGTTTAGGTAAAATAATTAAATGACTTATTGATAAGATTATATAAGGTGTTGTAAAATGTTTCTTTGCTGGTTTAATAAGTGGTTTTAACGAATTAATAAATTCAATAAACTTATCTTTAAAATTATGTACACTAAGTCCTTCATTGTTATTATCACTATTGATACTTTTACTATTTTCTTCTGTTTTAATTGACGATTTCAACGATTGATAAAGTGAAATTATCAATGAAATTAAAATTAATAAATATGTGAGGTAATATACTACTGAACTATTTGTTAAAAATGTAATAAAACACAGTAAAATTGTAGCTAATTGGGAGGAATACCACACACCAGATAACGAAATAAACATCATTGGGCAAGCTCTTGCCAAACTAATTCCAAAGATTAATGTAAAAAAAAAAAAGAAATAGTTTAAATCTGTTAAAGATAAAGAATAATATGAAGATATGTTAAACTATGGGGAAAAAAATATTCCAGTTTATGGTGAGTGAATTTTAAACTTTGTACAACATGAAAAATTTAACATCTTTTGAAAATTTCGAGATAACAGTTTCCAGCTATAAACGTTTGTTAATGTATTCTGCGCAATATCCATTACGTACATGTAGGATATTTATAATCTACAAGTAATCTACAACTGTTTAAAATTCAATTTTTCTTTTCTTAAACACAAATTAAATACAAATTTATTACATAAACATACTATATATTTAGCAAATAGACCATTATCTGGCCAATGAGGGGGCTTGTAGGGTTTTTTTTATTAAAATGGCAAAAAAATCATGTTTATTGCTTTTGTTTTCTTCTTTTATTATAATCAATAATTCCAATCTATTATTTACTTTCTGGGTTCCTTTTAAATATATATCTTCATTGGCTGCCCAATTCAAGAATTCACATATTGATTCTTTTCTATATCATTATCACTGTTGTAGAAATCCAATACTTCATCAATTGCATCATAATCAGAATTCTTATCAAATTCTGATGCTAAAAACTCTTTAGCATTATTAGTTTTCCTGTTATTATCAACTTTCTGAGTTATGAAATTTTCTTTCTTATCAAATAAATATCCAAAAATTTCATTTGCTGCATTATGAGTTTTACTATCACCTTCACTACTACTGTCATTCTCTTCAAAATACAACTTCAAGACATCAGTAATTATTTCATAATCATTACCAATAGAGTCCATTAACAGTCCCAATTGCGTTTTGATTGCTTCTTGAACAGATTCAATTGCTGCAACCAAATTTGCATCGTAGACAAACTTGTTTCCTACTTTTTTTCTAGTAAGAAATTTTTTAAAATCTTTTAACCCATGGTCATCAAACGTTTCATCAAATTTTTCACATACATCAAATTTCACAGCTTGATTTTCTTTTTGATTTGTATTTTTAAAATTAAGACAGTTGTCGGTTTTATTAAAATTTCTATCATTCACAATATTACTTGAAAAATCTAAACTATCAATTAAACAATTTCCCTCAATCGAGTCAAAATCTTCATTATTACTATTATTATTATTATTATTACTATTATTACTATTATTACTATTATTATTATTATTATTATTATTATTACTATTATTATTATTATCAATATTATTATTATTACTATTACTATTACTATTATTATTATTATCAATATTATTATTATTACTATTATTAGTATTATCATCATCGTTATCATCATCATCATCATTATTATTATTATCATTATCATTGTCATTATTATTATCATTATTCTTATCATCATTTTTATTATCAATTTCAAGTTTAAATTTAAATACAAAATTTTTGTCCTCAAGACTGTCATTATCAATTTCGTCCAAATTTACATAATTATTGGTTTTAGTTTCAAGATTTGTACCGTTTTCTTCTTCATTGATGTTATTATATCTAATCTCATAAATATTAGTGCAAATACAACTTGTTTTAGGGTCATTATTAAACTCGTGTGCGTTTTTATGGTAATGTCTATTGTTTTTATCATTTGAGTTATCCATTTCTGTTATTTCATTGTTATCTTTATCAGTCGCAGCGGTTAGTGTTTTTACTTCTTTTATATTTTCATCAATACCAATTCCATTTTTAATAAATAAAATATCATTATTTGGTTCAATCTTTTTAAATATAACATCATTTAATATGGTTTCATCATTATTATTATGAACGTAATCAATATTATTATTAGCAATTTCTTTAATTTTGTTTTCATTTTCATTGGGAATTATTTCGAACCTTGCAATAGACTCACTTGAAGAAATTGATGTCGATTTTCTTGGTTCTGGAGATTCTGTGGAGGAAATACCTGAAGTATAATCAGAGAAATTTGTGTCTCCATTCACGTTATTATTAACGATTTGTAAAACACATTTCTTTTTAGAAGGTACTTCAATGTCACTTTCCGAATTCACAGGTTTACTCCATATAGCATTAAGATCAACGTCCGGAAACATTGCGACTATACCATTATTACAATTTGATATTATATTAGAACCAACAAGATGGTTTAAGATTGGAACATGAACATTACATAAAGTGGAATTGGAATCAGTTGGAATATTTCTAAATTTTGGAGGCGTATAAAAGCTATCACTTGGTTTATTTAACCTATTTGGACTAACCGATAGATTTGATATATTTGAAACGTTAAAAATGTTTAAAGCACTTATATTATTATGTGTATGTTGGCTTCTTAAAGGATCGGGAACGCCATTCTGTAAAGCAATATCTGAGTTTGATAAATAAGAGAAATTCTGAATAGACGGATTATTTTCTATATAGAGCAAGGTTGATATAAATGAAATGCTTCCATTATTTCTAAAATTTTGGACATTTGGAGGATATGAAATACTTAAAGGATTTTGAGGATTTAAAGGATTTTGAGCATTTGACAAATTTTGAACATTTGAAAGATTTTGAGCATTTGAAGAATTTTGAGCATTTGACAAATTTTGAACATTTGAAAGATTTTGAGCATTTGAAAAATTTTGAGCATTTGAAGAATTTTGAACATTTGAAGAATTTTGAGCATTTGAAGAATTTTGAACGTTTGAAAAATTTTGATTTCTTAATATACTTAAATGACTACAAGTTGATCTAACTGAATTTTTAAAAGATGAAGACTGATATGCATATGTACTGCAACATCTGCTATTATTGATTCCTACTGCAGTTTCTGGTTGATATGTGGGCGTTTTTGTACTAGGCTTAAATTTGTTATTAGATTTGATTGATGTTTTATTCCGGTAATTAGTTTTGCCATCTTTATTGGATTTATTTGAGCGTGGAGAATTCTCAACCTTATTAATCAAACCAACAAATGTTTGATGTTGCGAACTTATTGAATCTCTGCTGAAGAATAAAGGTAATTTAATTCGTGATTTGATAATACTTGAATCAGATTGAGCCCAGCTACTTGAATTTGAAGAAATTGTGATATCAATGTAATTACTGTAATTTAGAAATTCTCTGTGATTTTTAATATTGCTATGATGACCGTTATATGAAAAAGTCTCATTATGAGCTTTTCTTTTATGTCTATTATTAATACCCCAATAAGCTAACATTTTTGAATAATAGCAGTTTAATTGAATACCTTTATGAAAATAAAATTTACATTTATAATCCTTAATTCCGTCTGGTTTAAGAGCCATTCGATAGCTTCTTGGATTATCATCAACGAATGGGCCATCAACTATTTCATCAATTGAACCACCTAAACATCTCCAATTTGGATTAGAGAAATTTGAATTTGGTCGGTTGTACCATTGGATAAATTTTAATAAAATGTTAACTTTTTGTACATCTGTCAAGCCCTTTAGTTCCCATCCTGTTCTTTTCCATAAATGCGCATTCTCATCAAAATATGAGCATCCTTGAATACCAGCTTCCTCACCATACATTGAGGTGATAATATCCTGAAAGAAAGAAATATGATTCTTTTTAGAATAAATTTGATATGAAGGAATTATAGTGGAAAATCTATTAATTACAAAATTTCTGTCACCTTCATTAATAATATCAATAAAATGGTTTAAGCGTTCCTCATGACTCAGATGACCAGTTGTGCCAATAAAATTAAGTGCATTTTTTTTGGTACAGTTGAGTGGATCTTGGTCACTAATATCAGGTACAGTAAGAGAAGAAGCCAAAGCTTTACTAGTAATTCTTTCTAATTTTTCCTTAAAGTTTCTAGCGTCTACTTTTAGCTTCAATAATTCGCATTGGTCTACTTTAGTACAACCAGTAATTAAATACTGAACAAATTCAATAAAAGATGCTGTAGACTTCAGGCCATGTAGATGAATATCAGGACTGAAAATGTGATTAGTTAGTTCTGCTTCAGTGAAATTTCTAATCCAAAATTTAACCTCGTTTTCGATAAAGGTAAGCTTTTTAGATTTCACATGATTTTTTGTATTCTTGTGAAAAATAGTTCTGATTCCATTTTTAAACTCATCAGTGCTATCACAAATATAGGGAAGAAGAGGACTACTATCTTCAAACCATAATGTTAAGTTTTGAATGTAAACTTTTTCTTCCCCAAAATTTGCAGTTAAAATATTATAATTATTTTGAGAAAATCTGTACATAAATTGTGGATGTTCTAAGAAAGCATACAAATCAGAATCAGGAATTTTGAATTGATTTGGGTAAATCTCATACGGTTTGGTGTTTAATTTATTTTTTTTAATACGTTGATAGGAAAACTTATATATGATTGAAACCATATAAAGAATATATTTTTGGTTTTGTAAATGTTTTATGGCAAGCTCTTTAAGTTCTACAGGGTCGATATTTTTAAAATTAGTAGATTTTGCTTCAACAATATCCAAAATTGTTTCCATACCAATTGTGGTTGATAATGGAGAAATCAATTTTAAAACGTTATCAGAAACACTCGAATACAAATGAAGAGCCGACATACTAAAATACTTCAACTACGGGGGTTTGGTTTGTTAGTTTTATCTGGAAAAGGAAACAAGAACAAAAAACAAGAACAAGAACAAAAGAAAGAAGAGCAAGTAAAGAAAGCAAAACAGAGATAGTACAACAAGGCAAATTTATAGCACAAAAAAGGGGCAATGTTGTGACCTCAGGCCATTGTTTATGTCTTTACTGGAAAAGGTAATTGTGTTTTGCTCTCCTAAAAACCCGCCTCCTCAAGTCCGAAACCAGGAACAATCCTGTTGCCTTATCTCTAAAATCCCCCAATGGGTAATACCAATTGTTTTGTGATTCATATATATAATTTATCAGTGCATTTTTCTGTTCTCAAAGATACCCAACATGCCCATACAATATTTTTGTATCCACATAAGGGAAAGCCAGTTCTGCCAAACAGGGCACTTTGTAGCACCCAAAACAAGTACACATCCTTTGTTGCTACCAAACATGCGCGTCGATCGGTGCACTATTTATCAAAGATGTTGATTAACTGGCAAATTTTCACAAAACTAACTAACATGCTGAACAATTTCAAGAACAACGACTTAGGTTGTTTGAATTTAAATACATGTAATATGTAATTTAATATACTAGCATAATTTATATAATAACTGGCTTTTCGAGATATCATTTTGTATAAAAAAATATTTCTCATACCACATGGTGAAACAACTATTTATAATTACCTAAAAGCCGATAGCTAGGAATCCACAACAGTTAATGTTTAATACTTGATTAATTATAAACATTGGGCCCTGTAAATATACTAATTTTAACCAATAGAAGATAACAAGTTCTAAAATGAAAAATGTCAAAGAAAATAGAAATAAATGCGTGAACATAATATACCAACCATATATTGCTTTAGCGAACTATGTATGCATAACTCTAGAGTTGATTATCTTTTTCTACAAAAAAAAAACAACCAACATTGAAGCTAAAACATATTAGGTATGTTGATAATGACTAGTAAGTCTGCTTTAATCCAAAATGCTCTACCTTAAACATTGAGCTTATATTAATGACAAAACAGATCTTTATTGTGTATAAAATCTTTCTATTCATGCCAAAACCAAAATTGACAAGAATCGAAAAGCTGTAAGATTACGTAAAATCTGAAAAATTTCTTATTTTCAAAATTTTTTTTCACAAATTTTTTTTAACACCAAAAAATTTTAATTGTTTATTTATAATCTTTTAGACAAAAAAATTACAAGCAATATTCATCAATATAACCAGAGTTAAAATATACAGGAATGAGACAAAAAAGAGCTAAACAATATCGTAAACAAATGCAAGTTTTGCGCACGACTTTTAAATTTAAAACTCCTATTCAATGTTTAGTAGATGATAGCACAGTGCTAGAAGCTGTAGATACTAGCTATGATTTGGTTAAAGGAGTTAACAGCGTTGTTCAAACGGATACTAAATTTTTCATTACTCAATGTTGTATCCAACATTTATATGATAGTAACAACCAACTTGCAGTTGATCTTGCAAAAAGAATGGAAAAAAGAAGATGTGGGCACAAAGATACTTTATCATCATTTGAATGTATCAAAAGTATAACAAATGTTGATGGTGAAAACAAATATAGATATTTGATTGTTACACAAGATGGAAGATTAAGAAATAGTTTAAGAAACGTCGCAGGTGTTCCTTTATGTTTTCTTCATCGAAGTGTCTTAATCATGGAACCTTTGAGTAAAGTCACACAACGTGTTGTTGCAGCAGTTGAAAAAATGAAACTAACAGAAGGCTTAAATAATGTGAATGCTGGAAAAAAGTTAAATGATACAGATAATGAAACTAAAAACGATGATGGCAAAGAAGAAATACATGCCCAGAAAAAAAGAAAAGTTAAAGGTGTCAATCCATTAGCAATGAAAAAAAAGCAAAAGAAAACACAACCCACACAGCAAAATAGCGGATCAGCCACAATTAAAGACTCTGATGGTGAAAAGAAACGTAGAAAGAGAAGACATGGTAAAAGTAATAAAGATGAAGATAATATCAACGAACATGAAAAAGTAATTGAAATTTCAAATACTGTTGAAAAAGCAATACACGAGGAAACCCTAAAGACAGAAGAAAAAGCTATTGCTGACCAGCCTGTATTGGAATAACTTATACAGCTTTATAGATAAACAAATTACATAGAATACACATGCAAAGTTGATTATTTTGTAATAAAAAAAACTTCTCACTCTATAAATTTCTGTAAACATGAATTGCGTTTTGTTTTTTTGCCTTTTTAAAACTTTAAAGATGCCAAACTTGCTTATCTGATGAGCAGAGATGGATTTTGAACAGCAGGTGTCATTAAGAAACAGCTTATTTGAAAGTAGCCATATTTTGGGTGAAAGGCATTTATATCAATCTTCAAAATGGCTGAACGAGGCATTAAATGGAATGGTCCCGTTTACTTCAGAGCAACAATATGCGGAATTCCAGCTTTCAAAAAGATCGTGCAATTCAAAGAAACCTTTATTCAACGTTGTAAATTCTCCTGTCAAATCACAAACCTCTGTATTTGGCCATAATAATAATAATACTTCTGGTTCATGTTCAGCTGTATTGAATTCTGGAATTGGGCCTTCCCTTGGTTTAAGTTCGAGTATTGCAAGCAATACAAACACAGGATCAGAAATACCGACAGGAACAGGAATAAGTATCCAGTCCAATAGCAAGGCATTTTCAAACATACCCTATGAATACAGTCTTGGCGATTCTAGTCCTTCAATACAAGACGAATATCTTCAATTTACAGAAAGAAATAATATATCTTTGGCTAGTTCATATTTTCATTGCAAAGAATTTAATAGATGTTATAGTGTGTTAAAAAACTGTAAAAGTACCCAGGCACTATTTTTACGTTTATATGCATTGTATTTAAATGGTGAAAAGAAAAAGTCAATTCAACACGGGACAGTTTTAGGTCAAAACGATACCAATTCTCAAAATCCAAACTTTTCTCTAATTGTCAAAGACCTAGAAACTTATAAAGCAAATATGAACATCTCACATTTGAGTGATCCATTCTTATTATATCTTCAGGGATTGATTTTTTTGAAAACAAAAAAACTTTCACACGCTCAAGAAATGTTCTATCAATCATTATCATTATATCCAATGAACTGGAGTTGTTGGAAAGATTTGATATCAAGTTTATCAACCTTTAGTGAAGCTTTAAGGATGATCAGTAGGCTACAGAAAAACACAAAATTTACAGATAACAAGGAGTATTATATAATGTTTTTGTTTTTCAAAGTAACAGTTTATCAAGAATTTTTCCAAATATCAAGTGAAATTGTAGCTAATATAAATGAGTTAACTGATATATTTCCTAATTTCAGTTTTTTGAAAACACAAAAAGCATTAATAGCTTATAATGAACTTGATTATACTACTGCAGAAAATATATTTGATGATATTTTAAAAACAGACCCTATGAGATTAGATGAAATGGATATATATTCAAATATCTTATATGTAATGGAAAATAAATCAAAATTGTCATATTTAGCCCATCATGCTTATGAAATAGACTCTTTACGGCCAGAAACTTGTTGTATAATTGCTAACTATCATTCCATTAAATTTGATCATCAGAAGGCAATTATGTATTATAAACGTGCCTTATCTTTAAGTCAGGATTGCTTAAGTGCCTGGACTTTAATGGGGCACGAGTTTGTTGAGTTGAAAAATTCCAATGCTGCTATTGAAAGTTATAGAAGAGCCGTTGATACCAATAGTAAAGATTTCAGAGCTTGGTATGGTCTAGGTCAAGCTTATGAAGTTTTAGATATGCACTTATATTCATTATATTATTATCAAAGAGCTTGTGCATTAAAACCAATGGATAAAAGAATGTGGCAAGCGATAGGAAATTGCTGTGAAAAGTTAGAAGAATTCGAAGATTCAATTAAAGCTTATAAAAAAGCTGCTTCAGTTTCAATTGATTTTGATCTAACTATAATGTATAAATTAGGAATATTGTATTCGCTTATTGATGATACAAATAATGCCAAAATGTTTATGAAATTATGCTTGGATGAGGAACTAAATGGTGATATTACAGATGAAACTTGTAAAGCTAGAATCTGGCTAGCTAAATATGAAATGAGTAATAAAAATTGGAACTCAGCATACAATTATGCATCAGAGCTCACCCAAGGCTCTTCACAAGAAATTGAAGAAGCACGAGCAATAGCAAGAGAAGCACGTATAAAAATGAATACATCATCATCTATTTCTATTGGGGTTTTGTAATATATATGTAGATACATAGATACTGGTAATTTTGACATTAGTCATGTTTGACACTCCTGATCGCCAGAACTGCATTTTATGTCTTATATTTGAATAGGCCGCACAACGGGAGTTGCCATAAAATTATTCCAGTTATTAGAAATAAATAAATAAATATATATATATATAGATAGATAATATATTATTAATTGGTATTTGTTTGATAGTCTTAGATAAAAACCAAAAGGTAAAACAAGATACCTCTTCTGCACAAAATAATGTTTTCAGAACTTAATCACAAATTTCTCATTAATCACGTGACTCAATCAAGTTTACATTTTGAAATATTTTTTTTTGTTTGTGCTTTAAGTTCATTAATATCAAGAAAAATCTTTTCTTTATAAGCAATAGAGAAAACTTGAATCAGATTCTACAGCTATTGGTTATAACTCAAATTTAAATATGCCACCGAAAGCTAATGAAGCAAACAAGAAACCTCTCAAGAGACCATTAGCTCCACCCCCACGTCCACCGCCTGTTTTATCAGCAACGACAGCAAATTCACCTGCAGCTAAAGCTAACGGTACCAACGAACCAGCTAGGAAAAAAGTCAGACTACCACCACCACCACCACCTTCTTCATCATTGCTTTCATTTTCTTCGAATATAAAAAAGACTAAACCTCCTATAGCTAATGCTCCAACATCACTAAAACCCATAAATATTGCATCTCAATCCAAGCCATCAAATTTGAACTTGAAACGATCTCTTGTTGATTCAGATATATTAAAAGCTCGTGCAGAAAGATGGAATGAAATACAGAAAAATAGATTCAAAGAGAAAAAAATTCAAAAAGGTACTTTCGTACATGATGTTAAATATGAAATGCCACCTGAACATATACGTAAAATTATGAACAACCAAGGAGATCTTTCGACAAAATCATTTAATAAAGAAAAGCGTGCAATGCTAGGTGCTTTAAAATACATGCCTCATGCTATGTTGAAATTGATTGAAAATATGCCGCAACCATGGGAAGTAGAAAAAGAGGTGAAAGTTTTATACCATACCGGTGGAGCAATTTCTTTTGTTAATGAGATTCCAAGAGTCATCGAACCTGTATTTATTGCACAATGGTCCACTGCTTGGATTCAAATGAGAAGGGAAAAGCGTGATCGTCGAAATTTTAGAAGAATGAAGTTCCCACCATTTGATGATGAAGAACCTTTTATTGATTATTCTAAACAAATCCCTTCTCCAGAATCAATTGAACCAATCCGTTTGGAATTAGATTCAATAGAAGATGAAGCTGTGATTAATTGGTTATATGATTCTAAGCCTTTAGAAGATAATTTGGAATTTGTAAATGGAGAATCTTACAGAAAGTGGAATTTACAAGTCAATATGCTATCTGGCTTAAATCGTTTGTCAACACCTTTACTTGATGATCATCAAATTGACCCCAATTATTTTTATTTATTTGATAGAGAATCTCTTTTTACTGCAAAAGCTCTTAATATTGCATTATCTGGAGGTCCAAAATTTGAACCATTACACAAAAATGAAAACCCAGAAGATGAAGATTTTAACGAATTCAATGCACTAGACAAGATTATATTCCGCAATAAAATAAGATCAGAATACAAAATTGCATTCCCTTATTTATATAACTCATTAGTTAAATCTGTATCAATAGCAGTATATCATAGACCTCCAGTACTGTTTACCAAGACGGAAGACCCAACGACTCCCGTTTTTCATTTCAACCAGAACTATAATCAAATTAAGCCTAAAACAGAAACTACAAACAAATTTGAGATAACGGACTTTGATAATGAAACCGGAGAAATGATTTCAGACTTTGAGAATAACGACGAGTTTTCAATTGACTTGTCAGGTGATTTTGTTCCGTTTCTTGAAGATGTGGATCTTGAAATCAATAAAGATACTTACCAATCAATAGAATTGTATTGGTCAGATTATCCTTTTAATAAAAGAAATGGAAATATGGTTAGAACTGAAGATGTTTGTTTGATAAAAAAATGGTATTTACAGCATCCTCCATCAGAAGAAAGAACTAAAGTCAAAATTTCCTATCAAAAATTACTAAAGAACCATGTCTTGAATGAATTAAAAAAAGAAAAATCCTTATCCAACGACTCCAGCCCGAAATTATTAAAAGCTTTGAAAAACACTAAATTTTTTCATGAAACCTCTTTGGACTGGATAGAAGCAGGGATTCAATTATGTAAACAAGGCCACAACATGTTAAATTTGCTAATTCATAGAAGAGGGTTAACATATCTTCATTTGGATTATAACTTCAATTTGAAACCAACAAAAACTTTATCCACTAAGGAAAGAAAAAAATCAAGATTTGGTAATGCGTTCCATTTAATTAGAGAAATTTTAAAAATGATCAAAATGCTAGTTGATGCACATATCCAATTTAGGCTAGGTAATATTGATGCTTATCAATTAGCAGACGGCTTATATTACGCAATGAATCATATGGGTCAATTAACAGGTATATATAGATATAAATATAAAGTGATGCATCAAATAAGAGCTATAAAAGATTTAAAACATATTGTTTATAGTAAATTCAACAAGCTAATAGGAAAAGGCCCAGGATGTGGATTTTGGCAACCTGCATGGAGGGTTTGGATTTTTTTTATGAGAGGTATAATACCTATTTTAGAGAGATGGCTGGGAAACCTTTTATCACGTCAATTTGAAGGAAGACAATCTAAAGAGATAACTAAAACGATAACGAAGCAAAGAGTTGATTCTTATTATGATTTAGAATTAAGAGCTGCTGTTATGAAGGATATTATGGATATGATTCCCGAAGGTATGAAACAAAATAAATCAAAAACTATTTTGCAACATTTGAGTGAAGCCTGGAGATGTTGGAAAGCTAACATTCCTTGGAATGTTCCAGGGTTACCTCTTCCAATTGTTAAAATCATTGAAAAATATATTAAGGCAAAAGCAGATGGCTGGATTTCTGTTGCGCACTATAATAGAGAAAGACTTCAACGTGGTGCTTCGATCGAAAAAACTGTTGCTAAGAAAAATCTTGGAAGGTTAACAAGATTGTGGATAAAAAATGAGCAAGATAGACAATTGGAATACCAAAAAGAAGGCTCATATCTATCCCCCGAAGAAGGCGTTGATATTTATATGAATATGGTGAACTGGCTCGAAAGTAGGAAATTTGTACCAATTCCGTTTCCTCCTGTTAATTATAAACATGACAGTAAAATTTTGATTCTAGCTCTAGAAAATTTGAAAGAACAATACCAAGGGAATAGTAGATTGAATTCTCAAGAAAAACAAGAATTATCTATTATTGAACAAGCTTATGATAATCCACATGAATTTTTGGCAAACATAAAAAGAACAATTCTAACCCAAAGAAATTTTAAAGAAGTTAAAATAGAAATGATGGACCACTATAGCCACATCTCACCAACATACGATATTGAGCCCTTAGAGAAGATTGTAGACGCCTACCTTGACCAATATTTATGGTATGAAGCTGAAAAAAGAGGTTTGTTTCCAAATTGGGTCAAACCAAATGATGCGGAGATTCCACCTCTACTTGTATATAAATGGTGCCAAGGAGTCAACAATTTAAATGATGTCTGGAATGTCGGAGAAGGTCAAAGCAATGTTATTTTACAGACTACCTTAGATAAACTAGGTGAAAAAGTTGATTTTACTTTATTAAATCAATTACTAAGATTAGTTATTGATCCAAATATTGCAGATTATATTACGGCCAAAAATAATGTTAGTATCAACTATAAAGACATGAGCCATATTAATCAATTTGGTTTAGTAAAGGGATTGCAGTTTGTTTCTTTCATATATCAATATTATGCACTTGCAACCGATATATTGATTTTAGGCATTGATAGAGCATCAGAACTAGCTGGATCACCAAACAACCCTAATGAATTTTTAGAATTTGAAAATTTAGATCAACAAACATCACATCCAATAAGACTGTATATGCGTTACATTGATAAAATCACAATATTTTTCAGATTTGAAGAAGATGATTCAACTGATTTAGTACAAGACTATCTTTCTGAAAATCCCGATCCAAATTTTGAACAGATTATAGGTTACAATAATCGAAGATGTTGGCCACGAGATTCTAGAATGAAATTGACAAGACATGACGTACATCTTGGTCGTGCCGTATTTTGGGAAATTTCAAGGCGTGTTCCCCGTTCTATTATAGATTTAAAATGGGAAAATACTCTAGCGTCAGTTTATTCGAAAGACAACTCTAATTTATTATTTACAATGTGTGGTTTTGAAATACGAATATTACCTAATTGTAGAGCCAAAGAAAATGTTCCATCTAAAGAAGGTGTCTGGGATTTGATTGATGAAAATACCAAAGAAATTACAGCAAAAGCTTACCTACAAGTTACGCAAGAAGATGTGGTTCAATTCAACAACATCATAAGAAGATTGTTAATGAGTGCAGGCTCGAGTCCATTTACTAAAATTGCATCAAAGTGGAATACCGCTGTATTGTCATTATTTGTATATTACAGAGAGGCTATTGTTGGTACTGAATCATTACTAGATAGTTTAGTCAAAGCTGAGACAAAAGTCCAGACCAGAGTTAAATTAGGATTAAACTCAAAAATGCCTTCAAGATTCCCTCCAGCTGTTTTTTACACCCCAAAAGAACTAGGTGGTCTAGGAATGTTAAGTGCTTCCCATATTTTAATTCCAACTTCGGATTTGAGGTGGTCCAAACAGACAGATACAGGAATCACTCATTTTAGAGCCGGTATGACTCATGATGATGAAAGGTTGATACCCACTATTTTTAGATATATTACAACATGGGAAAATGAATTTTTAGACTCTCAAAGAGTTTGGTCAGAGTTTTCAACCAAAAGAACTGAAGCTGAAAAATTAAGAAAAAGGTTGACCTTTGAAGATTTAGAAGATTTTTGGGATAGAGGTTTACCAAGGGTTAGCACGCTTTTCCAAAAAGATAGACAAACTTTAGCTGTGGATAAAGGTTACCGTATTCGTAAAGAATTCAAAAAATTTTCAATTTTAAGAAATAATCCATTTTGGTGGTTATCTGATAGACACGATGGTAGACTTTGGAACTTGAATGCGTATAGAACTGACGTAATCCAAGCACTTGGTGGAATTGAAACTATTTTAGAGCATACTCTATTTAAGGGTACCGGTTTTGAATCTTGGGAAGGTTTGTTCTGGGAGAAAGCATCTGGTTTTGAAGATACATTGAAGTTTAAAAAATTAACAAATGCTCAAAGAACTGGTTTGTCACAAATTCCCAACAGAAGATTTACTTTATGGTGGTCTCCAACTATTAATAGAGCTAACGTTTATGTCGGGTTTTTGGTTCAATTAGATTTAACTGGTATCTTTTTACACGGAAAAATTCCAACTTTAAAAATTTCCTTAATTCAAATATTTAGAGCACATTTGTGGCAAAAAATTCATGAAAGTTTGGTAGTTGATATATGTCAAGTTTTAGATAGTCATTTGGAAGAACTCGAGATTGATACTGTTTCAAAATTGCCAATCCATCCACGTAAATCTTATAAAATGAATTCGTCAACTGCTGATATTCTGTTGACTGGTATTTCTCAATGGAACTGCACTAAACCTTCTTTATTGTTTGACTCCAATGATAATAATTTTGCTGTAAAAAGTGATAAATTTTGGATAGATATTCAACTTAGGTATGGTGATTATGACTCACACGATATTTCACGTTATTCTAGGGCAAAATACTTAGATTATACCACAGATAATACAAGTATTTATCCGTCACAAGCTGGTCTATTAATTGCAATTGATTTGTCATACAATATGTATGATGCATATGGAAACTGGTTTCCTGGATTAAAAGAGGTCGTTCAAAAAGCCATGAAGACGATTATGAAAGCCAATCCTGCATTATATGTTTTAAGAGAAAGAATAAGAAAAGGTTTACAATTATATCAAGCCCAGCCTCAGGAGGCATTTTTAAGCTCTACAAATTATGCTGAATTATTTAACAACGATAATAAATTAATTGTTGATGATTCAAATGTTTATAGGGTTGTAACCCATCAGACATACGAAGGTAACTCTGCTGTGAAAGTTTTAAATGGTGCTTTAATAATGATTAATCCGAGAACTGGTCAGCTATTTCTAAAGATTATGCATGCCACTATATTCCAAGGGCAGAAACACAGGAGTAAAATATCTAAATGGAAATCAGCGGAAGAAGTTGCTGCTTTGGTGAGATCGTTACCTAGAGAGGAACAACCAAAACAAATTATCATGACCTCCAAAGGAATTTTGGATCCGTTGGAAGTTCACATGCTAGATTTTCCTAATATTTCATTAAGGCCTACAGAATTAAACTTACCATTTGATGCTGCTTTAAAATTAGATAAATTGGGAAGTCTTGTTAACTCAGCAAAGGAACCTCAAATGGTACTATTCAATATTTATGATGATTGGATGGATACTTGCTCTTCATTCACTGCATTTAACAGATTGATTGTGCTAATGAGATCTTTACAAATTAATCCAGACAAAACAAAATTGATATTGAGGCCAAACAGTTCGATAACCACAAAAGAACATCATTTATGGCCAACATTAACTATTGACCAATGGAGAGATGTTGAATCACAATTAGCAGATTTAATTTTGAGTGATTATAGTGAGAAATTCAGTATTAACATTGATACATTAACAGATAATGAAATTCGTGATATTATATTAGGTCAAAAAATGGACGCTGTCTCAGTTAAGAATCAAAAGATTGCAGAAATTGAAGGTAAGAAAACAGTCAGTACGAAAGAGAATAACAATAAAGATGATAACGGGGATGAAGAAGAGGGGCAAAAAATTGCAACAAAAGTTAAAACTGTTAATGTTCACGGTGAACAAATCGTTACTGTTACTACTACCAATAATGAGCAAGAGAAATTTGAAAGTAAATCAAGTTGGAGGAAAAGAGCAATTTTGTCAAATCTTTTAGAATTAGAAAAAAGTAAAATATTTGTTACATCTGGAAATTTTGCAGATGAGGAAAGTTATGCTTTTGTGATGCCTAAAAATCTTTTATCTAGTTTTTTAGCCTGCTACGATGCAAGAGTACAAATCGGTGGTTTAATATATGGTAAATCTCCTGCTGATAATGATCAAGTCAAAGAGATTAAATGTATTGTTTTGGTTGCCCAATTAGGATCACATCACCAAGTTGAGTTTCCAGAAAATAAACCACAAAGTCAATATCTTGAAGATTTGGAACCGTTGGGGTGGATTCATACCATACCCACAGGCAAAGAAACTGATTTAGATGGATGTTGTGAGATAATAAATCATGCTCGCATGAAGAAACAATTTGAATGGGACAATAAAGCATCAGTTATATCTGTAGCTGTAAAATCAGGTAATGTTACAATTACAAGTAATCGTGTCACCAAAAATGGTTTACGATGGGGTGTCAAATATGCTAAATTTTTAAATGAGGCTGACAGATTAATCCATTACTCTGATGATTATAGAGTTAATACACCTTTAATTTTAACGGAGAAGTTTAAAGGTTTCACCATTGTACCAGACATTGATATTTGGAATTATGCATTCATGCCTAATTCTTGGGATAATACTGTTGAATATAAACTGAAAATTGATAAACCTATCAGATTTTTTGATGAACGTCACAGACCTATCCATTTTGATGCGTTTAAAAATTTTAGTATGGCCGTTGATGTTGATGTTGAATCAGATAGCATAGAAGCGATTCATGAAAATGTGTTACTATAAATTTATAAATATAATATAGAAAGCACGCATATAAATATATATATTAAACATATTATAAATCTTGTAATTCGTAAGCTTCCTCAGGTTTCTCATCTGGCTTATCAAATGATGCAGGAGTTTTCACTTTATCGCCGTCATCTAATAACACATCCCTTAACTTTTCCTTTACAACAACCTTTGTTTGATTTAGCATCGCGTTTACAACGGTTATAAGAGGTCCTAACATTTGCAAATTATAAGCAAAATAAAGACCCGTAGCAACTAATATTAGCAAAATAAACAATATAGGATTTCTTAAAACCGTCATAAATTCATTCCAGCCAAGAAGAATTAACAGTACATACATAAATGTTGGAATGCTTGTTTTATTCAGAACTATTGCTCTTTTAGCATCTAGGTATATCGCATCTGTTTCCTTTTTAAATCTTAATTTAATTTTTTCTTGTTTTTTAATTGTAAGTAAAGTAGAAAATAATAAGCTTTTATCATTGCTATTTTCATCTTCATCATCTGAGTCTAAATCTGAATAACTCAAATCATCATCATCATTACCACCATTAAATTCTTCACTGATTAATCCATTTTCTTTACTATCTGCAATTTCGAAAACAGGTTTTTGGATCATAGTGTTATCCTCTAATTTCATTGAGCTCAATATAGGAAGTAGTTTTAGTGTGTAATCTCTTGCTTCATTAAATTTTGAATCTAACTGGTCAAAATTTTTCCATATAAGAGGCAATCCCTTTGAATCGAATTTGAAAGAATCTTCAAAACTATTTCTTAAAATCCTTGAAGCTGAATCTTCATTCATGAAATCATGTGAGACAGATTCAAATTTACTCCAAAAATTTTTCATGATCTTTACATGGACTTTATTGTTATCATTATTTGACAATCCAATGCCAAAATCAAAATCACCATTTGACTTTATAAAAGGTTTTAGTAATTTTTCAATTAAATTATGAAATTTTTGTAAAATGTTATCCCATGATTTTTCAGTTGGAGAAGATAATTCTTCGGTAATATAATCTTTAAGTTTGATTTGTAATTTTTTAGATAATTTATTAATTAAATTATTGGATTCTTTATATTTCAAAAATTTACTAAAATCTTCTAATTTATTTTTCATTACTTCTAACTCGTTATCAAATGCATTTCCATAAATATTCGGAGAATTTTCATCTGATTCTTCAATAATTGTAAAATTTTTGCTGCCAATCTTAAATTTTTCAATAGTTGAGAAAATAGAAGCTGATAATAAATCTTCAAAAGATTTCTTTGAATTTTCTTTCGATTTTTTAGATTTTGAAAAATCAATTTTCAATTGTGAAATTAAAGAATTTGACAAATTTGATAAAATTTCGATATAAAATTCTTTTAATTTTGAATCTATACTAGTGGATAAATCTTCACGTATATCCAAATAAACTGAATTTTTATAACGGGAAGCCTGTGTGTCATAAGATTGTAAGCAAGAAATTCTTAAATTTCTGAAATAAAGACATGAATCAACTGGTGAATCAGCTGGATTTTCCAATGTAGAATATTCTTTCAAAAATAAATCTTCATAAATGTTATTTAATATTTCATTACATTTAAATTTTGAAACCAATATTTGCTGAGTTGGCAAGTCTAAATCTTTATTATTTTCAATTTGATCCCAAATTTTCTCTGAATATAAAGACCAACCATCAATTGGAATTCTTTTATGATATTTATTATTATTAAATAAAATATTATCATCTAAAAATTCATCACCCAATTGTTTTATATTTAAATCAAAATTTTCAATTTGGAAATGCTTATGAGAAATTGAAAAAAACTTTAAATCGAAAAAATCCTGTAATGTAGAATCTTTACATTCTTCAGGTTTATTTAAATCTTCCCAAATTTTTTGCATATCTGATTGTAGAGATTGACCTAAATTTGATAAAGGAGTAAGTCCAGTGAAATCCCTAATTACGAATAAAAGTAAACATTTTTCAGATTGTTTATGAAATAAAGATAAATTGACTTCCATAACAGTTTTGAGTAATTCCATATTTGCACCTTGATATAAACCCACTTGATGTTCAAAAATGTTGACTATTAAAATCTCAGAAGTTGCTAAAGCAAACAATGCTGATTTACGTTCAAAATCTTTATCTTCAGCACGTTCTCTACCATCTACACCTTCAACATCAAGGACATAAATATTTTTATCATTTGGACATTTCCCTGAATCCGTTATTGCAGAAGCAATATAATTTGCATGTGAGAACCAAATACCTTTAGTTGTTTGTTGTCTTTTCTCTTCATCCATGACATCAAATTTTGTTCCAAAAAGTTTATTCAAAAGTGTTGATTTACCAGTTGATTGAGAGCCAAAAACTGATACGATATGATAATTTAATCCATTATCTGAATTACCTCCATCTATATAATATTTTTTAACATAATCGTCTAAATTCTTTGCAAAATGTTTATCTTCATCAATCAGATGAACGGAAGTAGTTTGAAGACTTGCATCAATTTCTGACATGACTAATACCCCAACTGATCCAATCAATCTAGAGTCACTGGTCAAATATATGATTTTAAACTTGATGAAAAGAAGGCAAACACGTCGTTTAAATTACAATTGTTGGGAACGAAACCAGTTTTCCCAGAAAAACAAAAATGAGAAAAAAAAACACAACCACTTTGAACGTGAAATCTGTTGTTTTTGTACGTTTACTTGTATGGAAAAAAGTAAAAGTTTTATATCAGTGTGGATAGGATAATTTCTTGAATAAATTTATATATATGTATACAAATATATGCACTTAGTTTATGATCTATAAAAAAATAATGTTTCTACTACTCGTAAATTGGATTGAGCGCTTTCATTGGACCTGCTAATGTACTTCCATTTCTTCTTAGATATTTACCAGTTTTACCACCAACAACACCACCATTATCTCTATCGAAACAAAGTTTACCTCTTAAAATTGTATATCTTGGCCAATTAGTGAATTCCATACCTTCAAAAGGTGTATGATCAATTGAATGATGTAACATTTCATTTTTTAGTTTGAATGTATCAAGTTTATTCTTTGGATACCAAATTGTAATATCTGCATCCATACCAACACCAATTGTACCTTTTGATTCACTTAAACCATATAACTTAGCAGGGTTTGTTGAAGTAACCTCAACAAATCTTTGAGGTGTAATTCTACCAGTTTCAACACCGTAACAAAATAACAAAGGTAATCTAGTTTCAATTCCTGGTAAACCATTTGGAATACTTTCATAATGTGGTATACCATTGATTAAACCTAGTTTTTTACCCATTGGATCATCATAATCTGAAGGTGCATGATCACTACTAAAAATAGTTATTGTACCATTGATTAAATGTTTCCAAACACCTTCTAATTCTTCATGAGTATCCCTTAAAGGTGGAGAACAAATATATTTTGCACCTTCAAAGCTATCATTTGGATTTAAATGATGTGAATTACCAGATTTACAATATTCACTTGTTAGAAAAAGATATTGTGGACAAGTTTCTGCATAAATTGGAATATTATTATTTTGTGCTTTATTAACATGATCAAGAGAAGTTTCATGTGACATATGAACAATTAACATTGGAGCATCAATTAATTTAGCTAATGAAATAACTCTATAAGATGCTTCATCTTCAACAATCGGAGGTTTTGAAACGGTATGATAAAATGGTGCAGTTAATTTCTTAGCTTCTAATCTTGCATTAAGGAAATCTAAAATATCCGAATTTTCTGCATGAACCATAGTTGTAACATTGAATTTTCTATTAGTTAATAAAACGTTTAATATTTGCTCATCAGTTAATTTACAGGTCGGATAAGTTGTATAAACTTTGACAGAACTAATTGCTTCCTTTTCACAAATTTCAGGGAATGTGGTTTCCATCATTTTAGGTTCAGGATCTGAAATAATTAAATGATAACCATAATCACAATAAGGACCACCATTCTTTTGAGCTTTTTTATGATAATCGTTAACAATTTTAAATAAATCATAATTTTTCTTTGGTTGCATCGCAAATGAAATAATTGATGTTGTACCACCAGCAATAGCAGATCTTGTACCAGATTCAAAATTATCACCAGTTGTTTCTTCTGAATCACCATTTGTTGCAATTGAATCTTCAACATCCATATAGTTCGATTGATCTTGATCAATATGAACGTGTGCGTCAATACCACCAGGCATTATATAACCACCTTCTGCATCTATTTCCTTTTTACCAGATATTTTACAAGTTGTAATAGTTTCAATAATACCGTTGTTGATACCAATGTAAACAGACTTTGGTAAAATATCAGCAGCTGTAACGACTAAACCGTTGTAAATGACTAATTCATATGACATTTTATGTGTAAATTCTCAAATATTAACTCGTCTTGTTATCTAACCGAAAAATCAGACATCAGTAGTGCAGCACTAGAAAAAAAAGAAAGAAATTTCAGCAAATCAGCTGGCATTTAAATGTGAAAGAAAAAAGTGTCAAATCGTTATCAAAAGAAACGCGATAAGAGGAAATTGACTGAATTTGCCGAGCTGATTACTTCAACAAGGGTTTCTGCATTGTTTGTGCAAGCCATATTTTCCTTTTGGGCACATTTCCTCGGCACTTGCTAGGCTAACCGTTGTTATATATTTTTGGGAGTATGACCAATTGTAATGTTTCTATAATAAACTTATTTGTACAGTATTACATAGTCTATCTCTGCTGTGTAACAAATCTACTAAAAACATAAAAAAGGTCACGTGCTGGGTCACGTGATCTAGACTGTTTTTTTTTAGTTTTTCAAATTTCTTTCAAATTTCTTTTCTTTTCTTTTTTTTATTTGATTTTGGTTTTTATTGTGTTAGTTTTCACTGTTTCCAGGGGTATTCTGATACGGAAAACCACATCAGTAGACGCAAAAATGAAGGACATTATACATATTAAACCACTGACGGTGAAGTCTATGGGAAGATCGCATCTGGCGTGTCTTAGATGTCGTTCTCAGAAGATCAAGTGTTCCGGCGGTATGTTTAATTTTATTTCTGTTTATTAAATATTCAACTTTCATTACTATAATTTTCTTTTGATACTAACTATTATTATATAGAATCACCAAAATGTAAAAATTGTTTAACTTCAAATAAAGAATGTAGTTATCCACAAAGAGAGAAAAAAATAACTCTTTTACAATCTCAACTAGACATATTACAAAATCGAATAAAGTATTTAGAGAAACAACTTGAGGAGAAAACCAAAGAAAATGATAAAAATGTAAATTTATTACATGAAACTAAATCACTAATTTCGTTTAATAAACAAAATTTTCCTTCTTCAAATTTAAATGATTCTAATATTAATCAAATAAATAATAATATAGAGAACGATAATAATAATAACAATATTAATACCAATACTATTGTTATTTCTAGTTCAAATAATGATAATACTAGTATACCTTTTAATTCTAAGATTAACCATCATAATGCAAATAATATATATTATGGTATATCATCAGGTCAAGTTTTTGATTCGGAATTGAAATCTCATTTATTTGAAATAAATCAAGACACGGATCAATTACCTTCAAACTCTCAATCACAAATCCCTCAAAGCCGACATTTTTTCAAAGATCCTACTTTAGAATTAACGTTCTCAGGAGTTGTTATGTTACCAGATAAAGATTACGCTTTATCATTGATTGATAAAGTTATAAAATTTTTAAGTCATGAATATTATTTATTCGATGCAAAAGATTTTTATAAACAAATTGATGAAGCTTATGAAAAATTAAAAGATAAGAAACCTTTATGGATTTGTTATTTTTTAATAACTTTAGCAGTTGGTGAACAGTATTTAAATTATTCTCCAAATGGTCAAATACCTGGTATGGGTTTTTATATGGCTGCAATGAGATTATATAAATCAAGTTATGAAGAACCAACTTTAGAATTTGTTCAAACTTTATTATTAATTGCATTTTATTTACAAGGTTTAAATAGTGTTAATGCAGCTTTCTCATTTTATGGTTTAGCAATTAGATCTGCTTTAATTCAAGGTTTACATAGAAATATACCATTTATAGAGTCTATTGAAAAGGAGAAAAGGAAAAGATTATGGTGGACAGTATTTATTATGGATACAATATGGTGTTCTAATTTAGGTCATCCAATTCATGTTCAAATTGATGATATTGATGTTGATTATCCTGAAGAAAATTTCATTAATTTAAATGACGATTTTAATGTAGAATTATTATCATATAACGTTAAACTAGCTACAATTTTAGGATTTGTTATGAAAGATATTTATAGACCAAATAAAGGTTCAACTTCAATTAAAGTTAAAAAAGTTTTAGATTGTGTTAAACAATTAGATAATTTACAAAATGAATTACCTCCAAATGTTAAAAATAATTTAATTCTATCAGATAATAGATCCACTGCTAATTTTTATTTACGTTTAAATCAATATATTATTGTTACAACTAGGCCTTTATTATTATCATTATTTAAAGGTCATGTTCAACCAACAAATGAAATAAAAAGGGTAGTTTCAAGATGTGTCAAAGCTTCAATATTAAATATTGATATTTTAACAAATTTAAAAAATAATGGTTGGTTATCAGCTTTTGGATTTTGGGATGCACAATTTTGTTTCTCTGCTTTAATAATTTTAATTATTTGTACTTTTGCAGGTAATATATATCCTCAAACTGAAATGGCTAGGAATATTAATAAATTTATGAAAGATAAAGGAAATTTTACCGCTTTAGATAATGAGTATAGATTAAAAGAATTAGATGATTTATTATCAAAAATTTCTAAATACTCCAAAAATTACTCAAAAAATGATATTAAAATGTCTAATAGTAATAATATTTCTAATAATTATGAAAATAATGGCAATAAAAAAACAACAACTAATACTCCAATTAATCACATCTTAAAAGAAAGAACTTTAGACACCGAACATCAAGGATCTTCAGAATCACCTAAAAATACCAGTCCAAAAAATCAAACACCAAAATCTAAAAATAATTCTATATCTCATATTCAGAGTAATGGCTTATCTGTCAATAATTATCACGAGTATCAACAGAAAGAAGGTCAAACGAGAAATGTTAAATTTGAACAAGAAATGAATTTTAATGACTTTCTTTCTGATATAGAGAAAACATTTGCTGGCCCAATAGGAGACTTTGCTCCATTTCGTAATACCGTTTCTCCTGATACGTGGAATGAATTAACCACAAATTTACAGTTTTGGGATCCAGCTAATCAATGAAAATAACTCATAGCGGGGAAACGCACCAACTTTCCCGAAACCAAATTTTTTTGTCAATTATATCCTTTTGGAAACGTACTGTATCATTATGTATAACAATTCTTTTAAATAAATATATCTTTTATATGAAACTGATTAACAAAACATGTTAACACCACTCCAATGTCTTTGAATGATGTTCAATATAATGATACCACTTTTGTTAACATTGTAATACTTGTATTCCCTCAAACCATCTTAGTTTTTCACCGATTTCCAGTGAAACGGTTTCTCTTTTCGGAAAACGCTTATCAGGCAGTCCGAATACACAAAACTGTTCAAAAAACGTCTGAGTTTATAGTAACGATAAAAATGATGCTTATAAAAGCGTAGTTTTCTACTTTGTCAACAAGCTATCTTCTATCTTATTTTTTTCTTTTCCTGTATCTATAGATAAACATTAATATAATAAAAAAATGTCAAAAGAAATAGTTATTGTTGGATCAGGTGTAATTGGATTAACTTGTGCGTGGATACTCTCCGAAAAAGGTTACAAAGTTAGTATTGTTGCAAATAGGTTTCCTTCATCATTTAACGATGAACATGATTTTACTTCACCTTGGGCAGGTGCTCATTTTAGACCTTTTCCTTCAACCAATGAAGGTGATTTAAAAGACTTCCCATTAACTAGAACTACATTTAATGAAATGAAAAAAATTTCAACTAAATTCCCAGAATCTTCAGTTACTTTTATGAAAGGTATTGATTATATTGAAGCTGATGAAAAACCTTACAAACTGTTAATGCCAGGCTATTCTGAAGGCTTGTCTAATTTTCAAGTCATCCCTAAAAATAAATTGCCTAAAAATGTGAAATTTGGAGCAAGTTACGATTCATGGTGTTTAAATTCACCAATTTATCTTGAATTTTTAGAAAGAAGATTGAAAATGTTTTATGGTGTTAATTTTATTAATGCAACTTTAATGTCTTTAAAAGAAATCTCACAAAATTTCCCTAATTCTGTGATCATTAACTGTTCAGGTTTAGGTTTAAGTTATAATGGTGGTTATGATCCTGAATGTTTTTCAGTTCGTGGTCAAACTTTACTTGTTAAACCACCAAAAAAATGTACATATAAAAATATGACAATAACCCATAGACTTAAAAGTGGTAAATATTCATTTGTTATTCCACGTCCTTTTGACGGTGGTATTATTGTTGGTGGTACTAGACAACCTGGTGATTTAAGCTCTGAAGCAAATATGGAGGACAAAGAAGAACTAATTGCTAATGCAATTACAAGATTTCCAGAATTGGTTGTTTACGATAAAGGTAAACCCACTTTAGATGTTAAAAAAATTAACGTTGGATTCAGACCAATGAGAAATGGTGGTGTACGTTTAGAGAAAGAAGTTGTTGGTAATGTAGAAATTGTTCATTGTTATGGTTTTGGTAGTTCTGGTTTTGAAATGAGTTGGGGTGCTGCTGAATTAGTTTCTAACCTTGTTGAAAATGTTTCATCCAAGTTTTAGTTAACTACCGTCAAGAAAAAAAACAAAGAAAAAATGTCGACTGCAATTTCAATCTAAAATATAAAACCTACATAAGTAAAAACAAACCAAATTTTTCATTTCTTTCTAAACTCTTTTATATTTAATTTATATATATTTCAATAAAAACCGTCTACAACGTAAGAGAAGTAACAATTTATCAGACATTAAAAAAAGTGTTTTTATAACGATTAAAATTTAATAATATTATATAACTTATTTAAAGCCAACATTGGCCACGTGAAGTACGTGATTCTAATGAACTACAAAATAAACCTCTTTTAGAAGTCTTCAAACCGGAACGAATGACCCCAGATAATAAATTAACACCTGCAACAACACCATCTATAACAATCACTCCATGTGGTTTAACCGCATTTTCTACTGCTTCTTTCATATCAGTCATACCAGCACAACCTAAAAGAATTGCATCAGCATCTTTTTCAACAACTAGTTTAGTAGCAACATTTCTCATAATCTCTAAAACTTCTTCCCTTGGTTTGGTATGCAATTCAGAAACTTTTAATCCTGTAGATAACAAACCTGCACATTGACCTGATAATCCATAATTTCTAACACCGTCATCATGCCTGATTTGGGATCTATAAACAGTAGCAACAATACCAAATCTTGCACCAATAATTCTAGCATTATAAATTGCCGCTTCCATTATACCACAAACAGGCATATCAAACTCCTCACGTAAACAGTTAATCAATGGATGATCAGAGAAACATGCAACCAAACAAGCATCTGCTTCTTTAATTAAATCATATGCATCTCTCATAACATCTGCTGATGATAAAACACCATCCAAATGACCTTCAATTGTTGTTGGTGCTGTTTTAGGTGCTGTATATCCATAAACAATAGCATCGGCTGGTAAATGTTGTTCTACCATTTTTATACAATTAACTGTCATCAGCTCAGTACAGTTAGGATTGATCAGTAAAATTTTTTGGATTTTATTTTGATCAATACTATCAACACAAGAGCCTTTTGCATATGGCAATTCATTTAAAGTTAACTTAGTCATTCTTGTATCTTTTTGTATTAGCTTTCAAAAAAAAAAAATTTTTTGAAAAAAGAAGAAGGAACAGTAGCAAAACCAAAGAACAAAATTAGGAATTTTTGAAAGCATATTATTACACACCTTTCATAAACAAATAAATGGATCAAAGTTTCTTTTCTAAATTTAGGCTTGCTTTTTTTTTCTACAAAATGAAAAGTGATAAAGCAGGTATAAGTTTTGTTATCTAAACTTCATAATACCGGAAAGCACAGCTTAGTTTTCCGATCGGCGATAACCAAATTTGACACTTTCCCTAAACAATAGGAATTAGAAGAAAAAACAGAAAAAACATATTATCAATCATATGTACATTATTGGACTGCTACAAGTAGAACTCCGTGACACTCCAAACCCATTACCAGCAGCGGTGAATCCTTATTTGAAATCCGTGATAACGACCTGAAATTGCTTTTTTTTGTAATCCGGACTACTTTGAAAGGTTCACCGATTTTCTTGATAGAATTCGCGCACCGAAAACGGTTTTTTTGATAGAGTGATCTCTTATCAGAGGATGAAAATAGTTTTTCAGTTTATCAGTTTCGAACAATTGGGGGTTTTTGTGCAGTTAGTTTATCAAAAGGTTTAGGGGTGCTTTTCTATGCTTGGTGTTTGTTATCTAAGGATTATATAATTTTTTGCTTTTACAGGTTTTATTAGAAAAAAACGGGATATATAACTATACCGAGTTTAGCATCCTTTTTTCTTGTTCCAATCCTGATTATTCCATTTCTTCTTTCTTTAATTTTTACTTTCAGTTCTACTCTTTCAAATTTCTAAAAATAATTTTACTTTGCTATTATTAAAATATTTATTAATTAATAAAAAAACACAAAAACAAAATTCAGTATAACCAAATCCATACAATAATATTATAATGAGTTGGTTAACTAGATTAAATGATAGAATAACTATCAAAGATACCGATCCTAAAGAACACGGTATTAGAAGTAACAAAGATTTGGATCCAACTAATGTTGAAGATAGAACATGGAAAACTTATAATTTTTTCTTAGTTTGGTTTCAATCTTCACTTAATGTTACTATTTGGAATTCTGGTGCTAGTTTAATTAAAAATACTAAAATTACCTATTGGAAAACAATGATTGCTTCAGTACTTGCCACTCTTATTGGTGGTCTTTTTGTTATGTGGAATTCAAGAGCTGGTGCAGTTTATCATGTTGGATATCCTGTTTTACTAAGATCAACTTTTGGTGTATGGGGATATTATTTATTTGTTATTATTAGAGGTTTCGTTGCTGTTTTATGGTTTGCCGTTCAAACTTATTATGGAGGTTGTTTATTAGATGTTGTTTTAAGATGTATCTTTGGTCATAAATGGTGGAATATTAAAAATCAAATTCCTGAGGATCAAGGTATAACAACTAGATTAATGGTTGCATTTTTACTTTTCTGGATTTGTCAATGGCCTGTTATGATTATTCATCCAACAAAGATTAGACATTTTTTTACATTTAAAGCTATTGCTTTACCATGGGCAACTTTAGGTATTTTCCTTTACTGTACTATTGCAGGTCATGGTCCAGGTAATTTTGATTTAGGTATTCAAAATGTTACTGAATCTTCACAAGTCGGTTGGAATTTTATGATGTGTATGAATTCTATTCTCGGTTCAATTTCTGCAATGATTATCAATCAGCCTGATGTTGCCAGATATGCAAAAAAACCTTCTGCACCTTTAATCCCTCAATTTGTAGGTTTTATGATTAGTAAAGTTGCTATTCAATTATTTGCTATGGTTGCAGTTGCTTCTTATTATAGAGTTACAGGTGTTGCTTATTGGAGTTTGTGGGATTTATTAAATGGTATTTTAAATGAACATTGGACCGCAGGTGCAAGAACTGGTTGTTGTTTAGTTGCAGGTGCTTTCTGTATTGGTAATATGGGTACTAATTTATTTGGTAATGCACTTCCATTTGCTGCTGATATGACAGGTTTATTCCCTAAATATATAAACATTAGAAGAGGTCAAATTTTAATGGCATGTATTTGTTGGGGTATCGTTCCTTGGAAGATGTTAAAAAATGCTACAACTTTCCTTACTTTCCTTGGAAGTTATACATTATTTGTTGGTCCAATTTTAGGTTGTATGTTAGCTGATTACTATTTTGTTAGAAAAGGTAACTATCATGTTCCTTCACTATATACAAGGAAACCTGATGGAATTTATTATTATTATAAAGGTGTTAATTGGTGGGGTTGTCTTGCATGGTTATTTGCTATGGCTTTAGGTATTCCAGGTTTAGCAGCTGCAATTCATCCAAAAAAATATTCAATTAATTGTTTACATATGAATTATATTGGTTGGTTAATGTGTACTATTGCAGCAATGGTATTTTATACAATTGGTGGTAAATTTGCTAAACCTGCAATATACCCTGCTGAACACAATGATACTCCATCTACATTTGAATACATGAAACCTTCAAATGGTTTCTTTGATGAAGATGAACCAATTAATGGTGTCGGTCCTGTGAATTATTCAGTTTCAACCGGGTCATCTCATATAGAAGTAGATTTAAAACATCCTGAAACTATAGATGTTATTTCTTTAGAAAAAGTCGGTAGTGAATCTATTTAAAAAGAAAAAAAAACAAGTATTGCTTCAGGAAAAGCATTAATGCAACCCGAAAAAAAAACAAAAAAAATAAAAAAAAAACCTGACTTTTAATAATATTATCATTTACTTTTTATATATATTTATTTATACTTTTTTAGTCACCTTTCTGTATGTTTTTCCCTTTTTAATAATATAATATTGCTTAAAAAAAAAAAAATCAAAAAAAAAACACGTGATGGACTATTTTCGAAAAAACAAAAAACAGATAAAATTGCAAAGCCGGAAAAAAAACAGAAAAGAAGAAATCTAAGTTTTTCAAAACTGCATCTTACTATGAACTCGGAATACCCAATAAAACAAGTTGTATTTTCCATAATTAGTATTCGGTAGCACGTATCAGTTTTTCCCCGAAGTTGATTATTCTTTTTCGATAAGAAAAAAATGCGCGCTGATAAGTTTCAAGCGTTCGGAAAAGTGTTGGAGGATCACCGGGCAGTTTCGTCACTTTTGACAACTGGGTAATCTAACGGTAAAAGGTACAAAGCTAGGATAGGAATAACGTCAAGCCAAAAATCAGTAGACTTGGAACTAGACACACCATTAAATGTTTAAAACCCCGAGTCCTTATTGCTAGGTTAATATCCAAGATCTGTATAAAACAAACTTATATTCCTTGTGTTTTATCAACCTTTTCTTTCTTTCAAGGTTTATATTATTATTATTATTATTATTATTATTTTTTTTTTTTACTATTATTATTTCTTTCATCAGAAAACAAATTATTAATAATGGCCACACAAACACAAACAACAACCAAACCAACTGAAGTACCTAAAAATGTTATTCCATCCTCATCTAGAGGTTATGCAATGACTGAAAGAGGTGCACAAAATATGTCAATGGGTAATGGTAACCCCCATAAAATTCCACATTTTGACGACCCATACAAGAAAAGAGAATGGCTTTTAGAACATATGGCAGGTGCTTTCAGAGTACTTGGTAGAAAAGATTATGCGGAAGGTACTGCTGGTCATATTTCCGTTAGAGACCCTGTTGATCCAAAAACTTTCTGGATTAACCCATTAGGTGTTCATTTCTCAATGGTTACAGCTGCTGATATGATTCACATTGATATCGACGGTAACATTATTGGTGGTAACACAAGCGGTACTATCAATGCTGCCGGTTTTGCAATTCACTCTGCTTTACATAAAGCAAGACCAAATATTAATGCTGCTGCACATACTCACTCTGAATGGGGTAGAGCTTTCTCTTGTTACGGTAAGCCATTAGAAATGTTAAACCAAGATTCCTGTTATTTCTATAAATCTCATGCTGTTTATGAAGATTTTGGTGGTACTGCTGTTGAAAAAGAAGAAGGTGAAAGAATTGCAAGTTGTGTCGGTGAAAAAGGTCGTGCTTTAATTTTACAAAATCATGGTTTATTAACAGTTGGTGAAACTGTTGACGAAGCAGCATATCTTTTTACTTTACTTGAAAGAACATGTAAAATTCAAATGATGGTTAATGCTTCCGAAACCGATTTTTATCAAAAGAAACTTATTGGTGAAGATGAAGCCGCTTATACTAATTTCATTAGTGCAGATCCAGAAAGTATGTACATGGCTTTCCAACCTGATTACAACCTTGAAAAATGGAGAGATAATTCCTTCATGACTTTCACCAACGCTAAAAAGGAGCATGCTTGATTTTAAAAATCCGTTATATATAAATATATAAAATAAATAAATAAATAAACACATAAATAAACATATTAAAATAGATATAATCGGTTACTTGATAAAAAAACACAAACTTTATACTTAACCTTTAAGTTTTCACATTTTGAATAAAAAAAAATGCAATTATTTACAAAAAATATATATATGACACTAATAATATTTTCTGGTAAAAAACAATTATATTATATAACTTTATAAATCCAACTGTTTTATTCATAAATCGGATTGATTGGTTTAGTTGGACCAGCCAATGTACTAGCTTTCCTTCTTAAATAATTTCCAGATTTATCACCAATAACACCACCGTTATCTCTATCAAAACAGACATTACCTCTCAAAATTGTATATCGTGGCCAATTAGTGAACTCCATACCTTCATAAGGTGTATAGTCAATACTATGATGCAACATTTCATTTTTCAGGTTAAATTTATCAAGTTTATTCTTTGGATACCAAATTGTAATATCTGCATCCATACCAACACCAATTGTACCTTTTGATTCACTTAAACCATATAACTTAGCAGGGTTTGTTGAAGTAAGCTCAACAAATCTTTGAGGTGTAATTCTACCAGTTTCAACACCGTAACAAAATAACAAAGGTAATCTAGTTTCAATTCCTGGTAAACCATTTGGAACATTTTTATAATGTGGGATTCCGTCAACAATTCCCTTTTTTTTACCTTTTGGGTGATCGTATTTTGACGGTGCATGATCACTACTAAACACAGTGATTGTACCATTAATCAAATGTTTCCAAACTCCTTCAAGGTCTTCTTTTGTTGATCTTAAAGGTGGAGAACAAATATATTTGGCACCTTGGAAATGATCATCATTATCTGAGTGATGACAACAATCATGTTTTAAATATTCTCCAGTCAAAAATAAATACTGTGGACAAGTTTCTGCAAATATCGGTAAATTGTTAGTTTGTGCAGCTTTAACATGATTTAAAGCAGACTCACATGACATATGAACAATAAGCATTGGTACATCAATCATTTTTGCTAATGAGATGGCACGATATGAAGCTTCATCTTCTGCAACTTGAGGTCTAGATACTGTATGATAAAAAGGATCTGTTAAATTTTTTGCATTCAATTTCTTGTTAATGAAATCAATAATATCTGAATTTTCTGCATGAACCATTGTTGTAACATTTTGCTTTCTATTTGTCAGTAGAATTTGTAATAATTGTTCATCACTTAGTTTGTAACTAGGATAAGTGGTATAAACTTTAACTGAAGTAATTGCTTCCTTTTCACAAACAATTGGAAAACTTTTTTCCATCATTTCTGGTGTTGGTTCTGAAATAATCAAATGAAAACCGTAATCACAGTATGAACCGCCATTTTTATTGGCTCTTTTATGGTAATCGTCTGTAACTTTAACTAAATCATATTCCTTTCTTTGTTGAATTGCAAATGGAATCATAGTGGTTGTACCACCGGCAATTGCAGATCTTGAACCAGATTCAAAATCATCTCCTGCAGGTGCATTATCTTGATCGATATGAACATGTGAATCTACACCACCAGGCATTATATAACCACCTTCGGCATCTATTTCCTTTTTACCAGATATTTTACAAGTTGTAATAGTTTCAATAATACCGTTGTTGATACCAATGTAAACAGACTTTGGTAAAATATCAGCAGCTGTAACGACTAAACCGTTGTAAATTACTAAGTCGAATGTCATTTTTATAGTAGCTCTAAGTTGGTTTTTCCTTGCAATATATGAAAAAAATGTTCATTTTAATGGATTTCTTCACCCAAATTATGAATTACAAAACCTGGAAACTATATATAGTTTATATCTTGACATAAGAATTGTTTGAAACTGCTTGACGGGACATTCACCATTTTTGGAAAACAAAAGTTTATGAAAAATAACAAATTCCGTTGAAAGATAACGGTAACCGGAGGAAGTTTAGAAGTTTCCCGATAGCGAGTTGCGATAAGAAAATATCGCATTTTACAACAATAAACTATTCTGCTGGGAAAAAGGTTGGGCATTATCATGAAGTTATACTAGCTGTTTGATCTTGGGAGTAACAAAGTTATATAATTATAAATATTTGTATTTAGGTATTTATCTATATATATTTATATTTACAATTTAATCAGTTATATATCGATTTACAATTTTGAAGATAAATCTGCATATTGTGCCACACACTCAAGCTCAACTTTGACTTTAGGATTTGGGAATCCTACAACGACGCATGAACGACCTGGTTTTGATGTAAAATATTTAGCGTAAACTTTATTGACTTCACCTGAATATGAACCATCAGCAACAAAAAGTAAAACTTTTAGCACTCTATCCAATGATGAGCCGCTAGCTTTTAAAACTTCTTCTAAGTTTTTAATTGCGTTTTCAGTTTGCTCTGCAACACTTTCTGGAAGGCTGCCATTAGAGTCAGTACCTAAAAAGCCAGATGTGAAAACATGGCCGTTACTCTTGTAAGCGGGACATAATAATTTATTACCAGACTTGTTAATATCTTCCCAAGTAATTTTTTCCATCATTGTTGTATTGACTGAAGTTATATAACAAAAAGAAAAGAAAAAGATAAAAAGAAGGTAAAGGAAAAGAAGAGAAAGAAAGAAAGAAAACTTTAACAAATACCAAACTTTTTCGTATTTCTTTGTGTCCATTTCAAGCGATTACGGAAACAAAGAAAAATATCTCAAAAATTTCCTAAAACGTCGACGCGGGTAACTTGCCATGATTTCCCGAACTAGGAGTTTCTTTATCAAACTGCTATCAATGTTCCTGTTGTTTGCATATCAGATAAACGGCAAACAAACATATATCTTCCAGAAGGCCAATATATTGGTCATTTATTCGGTCTATGCAGGATTCAGAAAAAACATACTCCAATCAAAACATTTCAAAATGGCATTGAGATGAATTTCCAAAGCTGCCGGAAAACTAGATAACAGTTGCCGATTTCTGACAGTTTCTGATAACATTAACCCACAGTTGCATTTTCCCGATATAAAGGGAATTACTATCCTCCTTTTAAAACTTTCAGCAAATCTACTGTTTTTCCATTTACTATTTATTTTTTTCAAAGGCTGCTATAGATATACAGAAAAAAATGGCAGGTGTTAGACAATTCAAAATTGCTGGTATTCAAGTTGGGCCAATTGCAAGAAATGCAAAAAGAGAAGACACAGTCAAAAGACTTTGCGGACTATTAAATAAAGCAGCAGACCAAGGTGCAATTCTTGCTGTATTCCCAGAATTAACTTTAACAACTTTTTTTCCAAAATGGTTGATTGAAACACAGGAAGAAGTTGATTCTTATTTTGAAAAAGGTGATATCACCAAAGGTCCATGCAAACCATTATTTGAACTTTCTAAAGAAAGAAAAATCGGTTTTTACTTAGGTTATGCTGAATTAACCGATGATGGTCATCATTTTAATACAAGTATTTTGGTTGATAACAAAGGAAAAATTGTTAGCAAATACAGAAAAGTTCATTTACCTGGTTTTGTTGAACCAATTGACAATATTCCTTTCCAACAATTAGAAAAAAGATATTTTGAATACGGTGATTTAGGATTTCAAGCCGTTAGAACAAACCCTGAATGGATTGATGCCACTGTTGGTATGTTAATCTGTAATGACAGAAGATGGCCTGAAGCCTGGAGGTCTTATGCTTTACAAGGTATGGATTTAATGCTTATCGGTTATAATTCTGTTGCTAATGCTGTTGGATTATTTGGTGATAAAGAAGATTCAACTTTAAGACAATACCATAGTGATTTAGCTGCTAAAGCCAATGCTTACTTCAATTCTTGTTATGCTGTCAGTGTTGGTAAATGTGGTAAAGAAGAAGGCCAAGATTTATTAGCAGGTTCAATTATCGTTGATCCAACTGGAAGAACTGCTGTCCAATCCCAAATAATTGATGATGATGTCATTGTTACTGATATTGATCTTGATGAAACTATCGTTGGTAAAGAAAAAATGTTTGATTTTGCAAGACATAGACGTCCTGAGTGCTATAAACGTCTTGTAGAACAAAAGGGTACTATCCCACTTCCACCATATTCTGAAACTAAATAGAGAGAGAGAATATATATAATATTATACCTTTTAAAATTAATATAGTTTATATAGCGTAATTGAAAAAAGATAAGTAATAAAGCATTAATATATTTTATCTTGCAAATACCTTTTATTATTCAATGACAGAGTATCATTTTTTTGTCTATTTCTTTCTTTTCGTCTTATTGGTAACATTCACAAATTTGGATGGTATACCCCATTGTTTATTCAAAATATCAATAGCAATTGTATCATGTTTCCCTTGGACATTTATAACAAAACCTGTTTTACCTTCTGTGATATTAGCTGACCCACTACATTTGATCTTAAGCTGATTCGAAAATTTTTCAATGTCAACTAAAAATTTTTCACATCCAGATATACGAGTTGCAACTCTTTTTCCTACCTTGACACTTTCAATAAGTATGTCAATATTTGGAATTTTACCACGGATAGGCTTGACTCTGCTTCTTACCAAAATATCATTACTGTTTGCGTCTTCCTCTCTGAATATTGCATAATACGGACTAAATGTTGACAATATTTTATCAGTTAATTCATTACGTTTGACAGGTTTAAGGAATCCTAAATTTTCAAGAGTAGAATCAGGAACTATCAATTGTTTGTTTTTTTGTGACACAATCTCAGGATTTTCTTGAATATATTTTTTAATAAATTCCTTTATTTGCTTCTCCGTATAAACTGCATCATAAATTTCGTCAATTTTGTTGAAAAGCATTCGGCAACTATTAGTAGGTTTTAAATATGCTTCAATTTTTAATTGGGAAATATTTGAATCGGACTTCACGTCTGTGTTATTGGATTTATTTATTTTCCTGATTCTATAAGGCACAAATTCTGCAACTCTTGTATCTGATCTTGGAGCAACAGAAATAACTTTCAAATCATCGTCCTTACCTTTAAGTTTTATAAGACCGTCTTTTTCAATTGCTTTGAGAAACTTCCTGGTTTTTTTCCATGATGTTTTCTTCATGTTCACCAGGTCAGCATCAACTACAGGCAAGTTTTTCAAAATGTGTTCTGACATAAAATTGGTGGAAGATATAGGTAGCTGTAAGTCATCCTGACTCAATGTGTACAAAACAGATCTTTTAAACATTTCGTCTATATCGTCTGTAGTCATTTTATATGAATCATCAATATAATCATTTGTATTTTCATTATCTTTATCAAGATTGATGATTTCAATAGCTTCATTAATTTGATCTATTTTTTCATTCACACCTTCTTGGTTTGAATCAGTCACATGTTCATTTAATTCATTATCTAATTCCTCTTTGTCTTTTTCATCTTCCTTCTGTTCTTCGTCTTCTAGCTTCACAGTTTTAAGGACATCATCCATTGGTCTACCCAATTTTGTCATTTTATCTCCAACAACAGTCCATATTTGAACAGCAATACCAGATGTTGGTATATCGCTTTCTGGTTTATCCAAGTCCATCATACACTCACCTATAGCTATTGCAACTTTAGGTTGTTTATAATTTGCAACTGCAACAATATTACCTTTGAATAATCCTGAATTTTCTTCGAAAGGCCCTATACATCCTCTAATCATTAAATTTGCACCATTGATTAATCTTTCAATCACAAAATCATGTGTCAAAATGGTAGGCAAGCAAACATTTGGCAAAGATGTCCATAATCCATGCAATAATGGAAATATTTCTTGTTCTCTATTTTGATAAAAAACAGGATCCCCATTTTCTTCATTGAAGTATAAAGTTCCCTTGGATATACTAATAGAATTAAAAACTGCTTTTGAAACTTTTTCAGGTACTTTGAAGTTTCTTAATAACTCAATATCATCATTTTCAAATGAATTGATTAAACCACGACGTTCAGACGACTTAATTTTATTGGCTGGTTTGATTTCCAAAACTTTATTGAACATATCTTTAATGCTTTTTTCAGTTATAATAATTAAGTTTTACCGACAAATATAGGTGGTAATGACTTGGGAAACTGTTTTTTTATTTAGTGCAAAAATAAAAATTTGCAATTTACTGAAAGTCAAAAAAAAAAAACCTGGAAATCGGAATATGACAAGGATTAACAATTTTTTCCCTTTTTTATGTTTCTGGATAACGAAATAAGGATTGAAGCTGTCTTTTTTGGACTTATAGCATTAAATTAAGATGGAGTTTGAAGAAATAGAGGAAGAAGAACTACCGCATACTGTTCAAAGTTTTGATTGCTTCACTTTATGCCCTACAATGGATCTTGCATCTTTTAAATTGTCAGATCATGTCATATGGGTATACAGAAAGGGAAACGAAAAGGTTTGGGATATAGAACTTTCTAGTGATGACTCAATAAAAGATTTAATATGGAAGCCTGATGGTAAGAAATTTGCTGTCTTGACTGAATCCGGTGATGTTGAATTGTACAATACTATGAACGGTGAATTAATCAGATTGATCCAGTTAAACGATACTCAAATAACATGTTCTAAGTGGTGTAAAAGAGAATTGGGATCAAAATCAGATATAAAATCACTAAATGGTATATTGGATAATATAAGTATTATAGATTCCTTGCCATTGTTGGATGTGAATATAGATGAAACCAATGACAATTTAAATGACATTATATCAACCAAAACAAATAATATTGAAGCTAAATCTACTTTAGATTTTTTAATTGTGGGTTCAAATATTGGTTGTATAAGCTGGATTTTTTCAGGGATATTTAAAGTTGAAAATTGGAGATTACCCGATGAGTATGAAAATTGTGAAATTTTTAAAATAGAATCAAATGATACATTTTCAAATTACTATTTACTTGTTAAAGATACCATAAATAATAATAAATTATCATTGTTAAAATTGGATGTCAAATTTACAAATGATGATACTAATGAACTTTCCCAAATACTTGTGATATGTTCCAATTTATTGAATCTGAATGATATAGTTACAAACGCAGTAACTCAAATAAATAATTATTATAAACCATATTTCGAATATACTATTAGAATTATTGAACTTTTACGAGGTGAGATTGAAGATGACCAAGTTAAAGAGAATGATGAAAATAAAGAAACTGGGACGTCAAGAAAGAGTAAACAAGATCCAATTTATGATTTATATGATTTATTACTAACAGGATCATTATCTAATGCTACGAAAAAGTGGTTAACCGATTATTTAAGTGATAGAGGTGTGAAAAGATGGACCAAACTTGGGCGTACATATTTTAACAACGCACGTCAAACTGTATATAATAAGTTAATATTACCAATGCATCATTTGATTGTTTATTTAACAGATTTAAAGGGATTATGTCAGTGGAATTCTACATTATTAGATGTAATGGATATTGAAAATTGTATGAAAATTGCTGAGAATTTTTTGAAATACTGTTTTAGATTCATGATAGAAATAAATGATAGCCAAAGATGCTTTGAACAAATGATTTTATGGTTGTCTAGTATACTATCTGAAATCACAGCTGATGAAAAGTTAAATGTTAGTTATAAAGTTAAAGATATAACTAAATATTTGTTATTTATAGGCAGTAAATTGAATACAATGAACTCAAAAGACAAAACTATACATAATGATTATAAGATCAATGAATTTAGTCAACTATTAGATATTGAGTTGAATATATTATTTGAGAAAATTCGTTCAGACATCAAATCATGCATCAAATTAGAAAACGTAATTGATGTTTCTAATGATTATGATACTTTGGAAATTAAACATTTAAATTTGAAAATCGTGAATGATCAAACTGGTTATGTATACATGTTAGTGGATAAAACCATACGCTTATTGGAGTTCAATGTAGATACAATGGAATTCCAGGAACAAAAAATTGATACAGCCCATTCTATTAAGGATATAAAGTTAATTTCAGATAGTGAATTAATTGTTTTGACAGATAAATCATTGCTAGTCTATAAAATAACTGAAGGAAAGTTAGCATTACAAAAACAGCAAACTTTTGAAAAGCACGGGTCACATAATAATGATTCTTTCAAAGCGGGATGTCTGGTTGTGAATGATAAGAAAAATTTATTATCAGTATTGGATGAAAACAGAAAGAAATACGTATGGATGAAGTATTAACAGAATTAACTCTACATTGCTTATGGATTATTTGCATATTTTTTATATAAATTAACGACTTTTTCGGAAAAGTCTGTACTCTTTTCTAATATATTTAGCTTTATTATTTTCCCTGTTTCTGCCTCTATTTTAAACAAGGTTTGTAGAAATACAATGTAAGACTCTCTTGAAACATCTGGAAGTGAATGGATATCTATATTTTGTAATCCTTGGAAATCTTCGTCTATAAGTGGTGCATTTTCTTTAAAATGTTTCTGAAGCTTGTATAATTGATTAAAATATTTATTGAATATAACTTCAGGGGAGGGTGGTAACCCAAAACTGGTCAGATCTATCTGTATAGATAAATCAGGAGTTTTCTTTTTAATTAAAAACCCATTATATTGCGATCTAAGTAGTTGAAATTTCGATATATTATCAAATGGCACAACTTTTGGTAGCTTGATTTTATTATAATATTCTTTGACCAATTCATTGTCTTTATCAGATATGACGGCATTGATTGTATGATTTAACTTCAAGACACTACCATATTTAGAAACAAATTGATTTTTCTGATCCTTGGTATAAATTTTATGAGTCAGAAACGGTCGTAACCACTCTGGATATCTTTGTGATATGTCATCCTTATTAATTTTTGATGGGATATATATTTGATTCAATATTCTATTTATCTGTGAAGATGTAGGCTTGGATGGTATTATTAAGGAAGAATGTAAATGCAAATCATGTTTCAACTTCTTAGCTGTGTAACGGTCTAACCAGGTTATACACCCCTGTTGTGCCCCCATTGCGTTTCAGGATGATGCAAAAGACAAATACTTTACAAAATGTGACAAAGCTTGAAACCGAAAAAGGAAAGAAGCGAGTTTGTTTACTTTTGCAGAGTTGATTATTATCTGATCCTTTTTTCTCTTCCCTCTTTTCTTCTTTTTGTCTTTCTTTATGTCTTTCTTTATGCCTTTCTTTATATCTTTCCTTCTTTCTTTTCTTTCGGAAGATATAGTAGTTTGCTAGATAAAAACCGGATAATGGATCATTCACATCGTCCCAGACAACAACAGCAACACCATGCGGGCGCATTTGTTGGAACGAGGAATATCGATAAAGAAAACAATACTAGTCATCTTATTAAAAAGTCAGCGGTTTCAAATGATCTTGTAGCTGAAAGTAGACCTATTTTAAGTTCAAAATCGTCCAATGGGCTATCCGTCAATAAAATCAACAATAACACCATAAAATTGAAAACAAAACCTGCAGTTTCAAACCCTTTTAATAGTATAAAATATGACCAAGCTTATGAAGGAAAGCAACAACAGGAACAAACACAGCAACAAAACATTTTATCATTGATATCAGGGAATGCTAATAAAGCAAGAAAAATAACACAAAGGAGATCCTTTTTTTTTGATAATAATATAGAGAATCACAATGAGAAAATACATGATAGTACAACATTGTTAAGATCTCAATCACATTCTCAAGGTGATAATTTTTTATTTAGTAGGAATAACAATTTGACAAATTTCAAAGAGAAAGATAAAAAAACTATTAGAAAGATCAAAAGTCAACTTACATTTAGTGAAGATAATGATATGGCAGAATTTTTCAAGAAATCTAAATTTGAAGAAAATAAACAGTTAGGAATACTTAATACCGAAAAGGATCAGCATTCTGACAGTATACAGGAAACAAATATTAAACACAGTGAAGAACCTATTGTTGAATTTAGAGAGGATGAAATTACTATGGCAGATGAGTCCACAGATATTACTTCAATGCATAGAATTGCTTTGGAAAGAGACTCACCAGTTTATCATAGAACTCGTAAAGTTAATATGGCGACTTTATTATCATCATCAAATGATAGTTTTGACCAAGAAAACAATACTTTTGATTTTAAAGTTTCTGATAAAAATAACTACGAGCATGATAATCTGGAAGATTTAATTAATAAAACATTGAACAAAAATATGGGAAAGCATTTGATTGATGATGATGTTACTGATATAGAAGCTAAAAGTCAAAATACTAATGGTGTATACGATGATACAATCCCAGATATTGAGGAATATAATTATCAAAATATGACACCGGGTATTCTTGCTGGATTATGGAATGAGGATGAACATCATTCTGGAAATATATCTGACTTTGAAGATCCTTTGAAGTTACATAAAAACTGGCTAAGTAATAAAAAATTGAAAACCAAAAGCTTAGATTTATCTGCAGCAGAACTTATACAGATATCCGAATCCGAGCTTGAGCTAGAATTTTCAGAAGAAGAAGAAGACGAAGAAAAAGGGATCCGTAATGGAGAAATCTCCAAAGATGATGAAAATATTGAATTTGATATCGATGACGAAGAAGAGGGTCAGAGTTTGAATAAAATTATGGAATTCTACCAGTAGATTGTTAACATGTTCTTGTTGGAATTGAATATATACCTGTATACCTATATATAATCCCGTGTACTATATACAAAAAGTTTTAGCTATACTATGTAATTAATCTATCTATCTATATATATATATATATATATATATGCACAAGTTGGTATGCGTAGTGGAGTTAGATATTAGAAAATTATTTTTATTTTTCAAGGAAGAGATTGGTTACCAAAACCAATTGAACCAAGTCTTACTTTGATCTTTGCCAAAATTTTGGACATTGGTATTGTTAACATAAGAGTTAAACGATTTTGGAACGTTATCTTTATTTTTGATTGAGAAAACTGTTGAAGTTGTTTCTTCTTCATCCGAATCTTCATTATTATCATTGTTATTATTGTTATCATTATTATTATTATTATTATTGTCATTATTACCATTAACATTATCATTATTAGATACTTTAGCCATCCCTAGAAGGCTTGAAAGTTTACCTACATCATTTTTTTCCAACATCCAACCATCTTTTGGAAATTCTATTTCGATACCAACATACAAATCACCGAATCTATTTGTATTAAGAATTGGCATACCTTCATTTTGAATAACTATGCTATCACCTGGCCTAATAACTTTACCTACAGGGATTTTCAAATGTAACCATCTATTATCGATTGATTTTATAATTTTTCTATTTTCAAAACCGCCAAGTGCATCTATTAAAGAAATTTGAATTTTAGTATAAAGATTATCACCATCTCTAATAAATTTATCATTTTCATTTTCAACCATTTTATAATTTAAAATTGCTTTACCAATTTTACCAATTTGAGTATTTTCATGGCCTGAATTTTCAACAATTATTGAACCAAAATTAGGTGAACCTTTTTTAATTTGAAATTCACAGTTGTGTTTCTCGCTTATAACACCTTTACCTTTACATTTCCTACATCTATCATCAGGTCTAGCATATTTACCTTTACCATCACAATCTTTACAAGTTACATGATCAATGAATACCATTCCACCCATACCTTGCATTCTTTTATATTCTTGAACCTGTCCTTTACCATCACAAGTTGGACAGACAATTTCGACTGCTTTCCTCCTTAATCCTGAACCTGAACATTTAATACACTTAGTATCTTTATTAAATTCTTGTTTAACAATACGTCCATTATATAAATCCGATAAAGATATATCAATTTGGAAACTAATATTTAGTTTCTCAATTGAATTGTTAGATTTCCTTGAGTTGCTATTCATTCCAGGATTTGAACCGAAAAAATTTGCAAAATCGTCAGGACCAAAATCGTAACCATTTGAATTATTGAAATCAAAGTCAAAATCGTAGTCGTTATTATTACCATTTTTACCACCACCTAAATCATAAATTTTTCTTCTTTCTTCATCACACAATATTTCATAAGCTTCAGTTATTTCTTTGAATTTTGCTTCATTTAAATCACGATCTTCAGCCGACGCTTTATCTGGATGGTATTTCAATGCCAGTTTCTTGTAGGCTTTTCTAATTTCTGTCTCTGAGGCAGTGATCTCTACACCTAGCACCTCGTATAGTTCGGTTGGCATTGGGTTGCAGAAAGAGGGAATGGGAAGCTGACGGAAACAAGGATCAAACATGGAGAAAAGATGAAAAATGAACAAAAAATAGAAAATTGAAAACAGAAAATGTCTGCGTCGATCGGCGCACACGTGACCGCGCTGGTTTTTCTTTTTTTTCATCTTACTCACGATAACAAAATTTGTTTGCCGCCGTTTGCGCTGATCGCCGCAGCGTTGATCTTGTCAATCATTGTCTTCATGCCATCGTTGCTGGCGATGTAGGCATAGAGCTGGCCACCACGGTGGTCGACATTGGATCTGGTATATTTTTTAATGCGTAGGATGTTCTCGTCATCTAAATAGAAAGAGTAGAATGCGGGTATCAGTTTCAGATATCCGTCGTTCAGCAATTTTTTGAATGTGTCAACTCTCAATAAAGCGTTTCTTAAAACTTTGGTTTTATAAAACATAATTGGATCTTTATAAAAGATTGTTAGAAATGTGGACCCGGTTATTTGGAGTAATTTATAGTTCTGCTTCAGTTGTCTGTACAAGATATCTGAATTATAAATGTTTAATAAAACCGTTGAAACATCAACTGCCTTCTTGTTTAGAACATCATTCAGATAATCATAACTTTCCTTTAATGAACAATTTTTCTTTTCACTTTTCTTTTCTAGGAAATTCCTCATGTTTCTAATAAACTCTTCATCTTTTTTAGATTTTTGAACCATTTTTTCATCATAGTTGAAATTGATGACTTTGTTCATAAAGTTTCTACTATAATGATGTTCCCTCATGGCACGGACTTATATATACGTATATTCAATTATGATAATTGTTGAACTTTACTTATAGAATTATTTGAAAACAATTAGAGAAGGAAAAGTGGCATTACATAGTTTTGCTGTCCAGTTTATATATATATTCACATAATCCATTTTTAGAAAATACAACCAGCCACCAAGATAAACTCCGAGATCACGTGACAAGTACCTTGGTTTTTTTCAGTTTTGTTTGGAAATTGGTGAATATTAAGCACATGAGTTTCAAGAAGGTTCCGTTTTTTTGTCAAATGAACAGTTGTGTAAGAATAAGGAAACTGTGTTCAATGACGGCCAAATTAATACCACCACAAGCACCTGTTAAATGGGATCACACACCTGAATTGATTGCTTCATTAACAAAAGATTTAATCAAAGAAGCCAAGGAATTAGACGATAAAATTGGTAAATTATCAATTAATGAATCAGATCTTGAAACAGTTATTTATCCATATGCGGAATTAGAAAATAAACAATCCGGTTTATCCAACCAATTAACATTTTATCAATATGTATCATCAGATAAATCGCTAAGAGAAGCATCAAATAAATCTGATATCGAATTAAATAAATTTTTCATTGAGTCAGGTTTACGAGATGACGTTTTCATTAAAATTAATAAAGTTTTTAACGATACAAAAAATAATAATTCATTAGACCCTCAATTGAAAAGATTTGTTGAAAAATTGAATAATCAATATAAAAGGAATGGTTTATCATTACCTTTAGAAACAAGAGATAAAATTAAAATTATTAAAGAAGAATTATCAAAACTTTCAATTAAATTTTCAACTAATTTAAATGAACAGAATGAGTATTTATTATTTACGAAAGATGAATTAACTGGATTACCAAATGATGTTATTGAAGGATTTGAGAAAACTAATGATAATAAATATAAAATGACATTCAAATATCCAGATTTATTCCCTGTTTTAAAATATGCTAAAAATGAAGAAACTAGGAAAAAAGCTTTTACAGCAGATCAAAATAAATGTCCTGAAAATTCAGAAATTTTAATTAAAGCAGTTAAATTAAGATCCGAACTAGCTAATTTATTAGGTTATAAAAATTATAGTGAATATGTCCTCGAAGAAAGGATGGCTAAAAATCCTGAAACTGTCATGAAATTTCTTGAAGATTTAAAAATTAAATTAAAACCTTTAGGTCAAAATGAATTCAATTATTTAAAATCCCTTAAAGAAAATGAAACTAATACTGAAAATGTTAATTATTATATTTGGGATCAAAGATATTATCATACTAAAATGTTAGAAAATGATTATAATGTTGATGAAATTAAAATATCTGAATATTTCCCAATGAATAATACAATTAATAAGATGTTATCAATTTATGAAAATTTATTTAATTTAAAATTTAATGAAATTTCCAAAAATGATAAATTATATAATACATGGCATGAAGATGTTAAACAATTTTCTGTTTGGGAATTAGATAATATTAATAAACCTAAATTTATTGGATATATTTATTTTGATTTACATCCAAGAGAAGGTAAATATGGACATGCAGCCAATTTTGGATTATTTCCAAGTTATGTTAATCCAATTAATTCAAATAATAGATATTATCCAACAACTTCACTTGTTTGTAATTTTACAAAAGATTTAAATGATAAACCTTCATTATTAAAACATAATGAAGTTGTTACATTCTTTCATGAATTAGGTCATGGAATTCATAGTTTATTAGGGCAAACTAAATTTAGTAGATTTCATGGTACAAGAGTTAGTAAAGATTTTGTTGAAATGCCATCACAATTATTAGAATATTTTTGTTGGGATAAAAAAATACTTAAAAAATTATCAAATCATTATAAAACAAATGAATCAATGCCTGATAATTTAATTGATTCATTAATTAAATCTAAAAATGTTAATGGAGCAATGTTTAATTTAAGGCAATTACATTTTGGATTATTTGATATGTTATTACATACATCAAATGACGGTAATATAGATATTGATAATTTATGGAATAAAATGCGTGAAGATATTTGTATTTTAAGTAATGGTAATTTAAATTTTAAAGGATATGGATCATTTGGTCATTTAATGGGTGGTTATGCATCAGGTTATTATGGATATTTATGGTCTCATGTTTACGCATCTGATATTTATTTTACAAAATTTAATAAAGATCCAATGAATAAATTAAATGGTTTAGAATATAGGGATAAAGTTTTAATTAAAGGTGGCTCAAATGATGAAATGAATTATTTAATTGATTTATTAAATAGGGAGCCATCATCGAATTCATTTTTAGATGAATTAGGATTAAATAATATATAAAATGTGTAAAATGTATATATATATATAAATTTTTGTTTTAATTATTTTCTAAAGGTTCATAAGAGCCATTTTGACTAATAATTGGAATTTTATTCCAAATAGCAATTGTAATACCATCGTCCATTGTTTTAATTTCTTTATTTAAATTGTACCTGCCAATTTTAGGTAATATTTTGAAAAATAATGCCCAATAAAATAAACAAATTAATAAAATTGATAATGAAGTAAATGCATAATTTGGTAAACCTTCAAATTCATTTGAATTAGGTTTAATTAAAGGACCTAAAAACATAAAAATTGAAAATAAAATCATGAAAAAAATATCTAAATAACTTGCTTTAATTTGAGGTTTAATTTCTGGTGATCTAAATCTTAAAATTAATATACCAAAACAAGCTAAACCGAAAAAAATTTGAGTTGGATAACTTTCTAAATTAATTGCATAATTAAAAATATTTGATTTTGTTGGAATTATAAGGAATAATGAAGTTATAATAAAAGGTACTAGTAATGAAAAAAATAGTGTATAATTACCTAAACATGAATTAAATGGCATAAAACCTTCCCTAAAAATTTCTTGATTCATTCTACTAATATGATATAAAACTGTTATAATATTACCACCAACTGAAAAAGCTATTAAACAAGATAAAATTATTTTACCAATTGAATTACCGAAAAATTTTTCAAATAAAATTAAACCAATCATTTCATTAATTTCTAATAATTCATTTGATGGTATAACAATTAAATAAGTTAAGTTAATTAAAAAATAACATAAATTAATTAATAAAATTGATAAAGGTGCAGCAATTTTCATTGTTTTAATTGGATCTTTAATTTCGCCTAAAACGTTATGAATTGTATGCCATCCATTAAATGAGAAAATACCTTTTAAAATTGCTGAAGTAAATGAAGAAATTGTAACACTTGTTTTAATTTTAAAGAAACTTTTATCTAAATGTAAATTATTATCAATTTTAGTTAAAGAATTTGGTAAAATTAAAACTGATAATCCCATAATTGAAACTAAAATTAATAAAATAATTTTTAAAAACCCTGTAAATGTTTGAATTTTAATTATAAATTTTGTTGAAATTAATAAACAAATTGAAACTAATAATAAAAATGAAAATCCAATTAATTTAAACCATTTATTAATAATTTCTTCATCTTGATAACCTAAAGCAAATAATAAATATTCTCCAAATATCATAACATTTGCAATTATTGAACCGAAAACAACTATAAACATACCGAAAACAACATTAATCATCATAAAAGGTTTATTATAAATAACTTGTAAAAAACTTTTTAATCCACCATTTTTAGGTATTACACTACCAAGTTCAGAAAAACAGATTAAACCTGCATAACTTGAATAACCAGAAATTAACCAAACAAGGAAGAAAAGAAATGGTGATCCACCAACATCTTTATATATCATTGAAGATACTGAAAATATACCTGACCCGATAATCCTTTGAATTATCATCATTACGACATCAACGACTGATAAATGACGTCCATATACTGTCTCTTCAGCTTGTACATGCATAGTTGTAGTGTTAGTATCTCTTTGTGTGTGTGTGTGTGTGTGTGTGTGTGTATCTCTGTGTGTGATACGTAAAGATAAACAGGGACACTCAAGGCTGAAAAGAGAGATTAGGAAACGGAAATTTACGTTTCTTTGTTTTGCAAACGATACACAGGTCTAAGCTGGGAAAGCCACTTCTGGGGTAGAGGATATTTAATGGGGAGTATAGAAGCTGCTAGCTAGTGATATATATATAAAGAAAGGAATGTGAGTAGAGGGAGTAAAGGGGGAAATAAAGATGGAGAGGGAGAGAGGGAATGAATATATATGAAAGGGAACAAGAGATAAGGAATATAGTTGTTGATCAAAACAACACAGCCAACAGTGAAAGCCAGAAGCTGCAGACGCTGACGGCTAGAGAGATGGCACCGTTGGCAACTGAAGAAGTGGATATTGAAGATACAGTCTTACCAGTAGAGGACGATGTTGGTGGTGATGATGATGATGATGATAAAGTGCTGGATAAAACAGTGTTTGTGCTAGATGAAGCAAACAAACTAGAAGAAGTGGTATCTTTTAATGTGCTAGTTTGAGAAGTGCTACTTGTTTTAGTACTTGGAGCAACCAAATGTGATGAGCTAGTTGATGAAGATGTATTAGAAGTTTCAGTATTTGGATTGGTAATAGTGATAACCATAGTTTTGTAGTCATTTGGTACTTTAAAATCTGTCATGCTGTTATTTTCAAGCATTGAAGACATCCAAGGGAACATAGTTATAAATGTTTGAAAATCAGTGAATGGGAATTGATTAACGAAAAGTGTGCTTGGTAATGTTGCCGAATCGTAAGTATTCATTTGTAGTAAAAATTGCATTAATTCAGGTGGAAATTGTACACCGTTTGATTCCATTACTGATTGATATCTATCTAATGCGGTATTAGCATCGTGTAATACTTCATTTATAAAAGAAGCTTGTTGATAAAATGCAGCAGAACGTTCTTGTTGATTATTCAATGTAATCGTTGTCAACAGTGATTCATTATCACATTTTGCTATTTTTGCAAAATATAATGTATAAAGTACCAGTGCTGTATTGAAAATGAAACCGAAAATCATTGTTTGTGTATTGAATTAGTATTCAGCAGTAGATAGCTGTAAAAAGTTCATGTAGCTTCTACTTATACTTGGACCAAGTTTATTGTGTCCACCGGAATGTTTCGACATCCTGTTCCAAATTGCCCAATTAGGCAACCAAAGGATGCCTTGAAACAAAACTTTTCGTTTTCGTTTTCGTTTCTTTTTCTTTTTCCTAATTTTTCGTCTTCTTAGCTAGCTACACAATATATATAAATAAATAAATAAATAAATAAATATATATATATAATGTTGTAATATAAAAAAAATAAAATATGTATAAGAATTATGAATACAACGGTGGGGGGAGGGGGTAAATGCAAAGTTGTATACAACTAACCACGTAAAAATCCTTTCCTGGTTTTAGAAGGTTGTTGAGTTGGGGGTTGTATTAAAGGTTGTTGTTGTTGTTGTTGAACAGGTACAGAAGAATCAATCAATTTATTATTAGATTCTAATTCTCTCTTTTTCTCTTCTAACATTTTAATTTGTTTTAATAATTTATCCCTCATTTCTTTATGTTTACTAAATAAATCAGCTTCAGTTTCTTGTAATTTTTTCTCTTCTCTAGCAACTTTTTGTTGAAAAATTGATTTCATTTGATTTTCTAAATTTGATAATTTTGCTTCATGTAATTTTTTCTCTTCTTCTTGTTTTAAAATTGGGTCAAATTCTTTAAAAACTGAATTATCTTGAATTATACCCATTTTAATTAATTTATTAAATCTATAATTTTCATATAATTTATTTGATGTTAAATCTTTTAATTCTTCCATAAAATTTCTAATTAATAATTGTCTTAATTTAATAAAATCATTATGATTTTCATTATCAATTTCAATTATACCCCAAGGATAATTTCTACCTCTAATTAATCTACCATCATCTAATTTAATTAAATCATTTGAACCAACAATTGCAAAAGGAATTTTTGATAAAATTTCATTATTAATTTGTTTTGTTTCAAAATCATCATTTTCATAATTATTTGGATTAAAAATTTTAATATTTTGATTTTTTAAATCATTTAAAATTTTTAATTTAAATGATTCACATTCTGATTCATTTAAAATATCAGATTTTGCAATAATTGGAATTAAATTACATTTTTCATGAACTTGTTTCATAAAATTAATATCTAAAGATTTAAGGCAATGACCTGTTGGTTCAATAAAATATAATAAAGCATGAATTCTATCATCTTTAATAATTGAATTTCTATTAATTTTAGTTTCAGATTCTAAATAAGAATCAAATCTTGAATTAATTTCATCAACAATTGGTTTAAAAGATTGTGAATGATCAATTGAATCACCAAAACCTTCACAATCAATAATTGATAAATCTAATTTAACATTATTTTCAATTATTTCAGTATTTAAAACATTTATTTTTATTTCATCATTTAAAGATTTTTCATCAAATGTATTAATATTATTATTTAAGTTATTATTTGAATTATTAACATTAACATCATATAAATTTTGATTAAATAAAGTATTCATTAAAGTAGATTTACCTAAACCTTTTTCACCTACAATCATCATATTAAAATTAAAACCTCTTCTAATAGATTTTCTATGCCATTGTTTTGGTAAATTTGCAAATCCTACATAACCGTTAAGTTTCCTACGAATGATATTATTATCATTTTGATTTGAATTTAAATTTGAGTTTGGCATTGGAATTGAAATCTGATTTGAATCAATATTGCTACTGTTGAAATTGCTCTGTTTGATATCTAGAACCTCTGTCATTGCAGATCAGTGTGGTGTATGGGGGTAGTGGGTATAAGCAGTTGTCGAATCAACGGAAACTACGAAAACTACGAAAACAACAACAGAGAAGAAAAGGGCGAAAAAAAAACAAAAACGGGGCAACTCGCGCAATTTTGCGACGCGTCTTGATGTCGCGGCCGATCGACGCCTGGTCAAATATATAATATATATGTATATACTCTATTATGTTTCATGTTTTTTGCCAATTCGATATTCAATCAATTTTGGCGTTTTCTTTTTCTTTATCCACTTACTTTTTGCTTTTTTTCAATAAATACGGTATATCTAGACGATAGAATAGAAGGGATATACAATGGAAGAACTGAAACAGCTGTTGAAGGAAGCAGCGGAATGTATAGCGCAAGCTAATTATGAGAAAGCTGTTGATATATATTCAGAAGCGTGTCAAGTTTCAAATTTAATGAATGGTAAAGATGATCCTGATTTAATGTATTTATATGGTAAAGCGTTATTTGAGAATGGAGTTTCTAATAATGACGTTTTAGGTGAGAATAGTAAAAAAAATGAAGATTCTAAAAGGAGAGGTAATGAAAAGGGTAGGAATAGCGGTAGTGTTGATGATAAGGGTGATGTGTTTGAAGGTGTGAATAACAACAGGTTTAGTGAGAATGTTGCAGTTGAAGAAGGAGAAGAGGGGGAGGACGAAGACGAGGACGAGGACGAGGTGGAGGAAGAGCAAGAACAGGAGCAGGAAGAAGAGCAAGAGGAAGAGCAAGAGGAAGAACAGGGAGAAGAGCAAACAGATTTTGAAATTTCATGGGAAATACTTGATTTGACTAGAATTTTGTACACTGAAGAGATTACCAAATATAAGCAAGATAACGAATTTGAAAAAATGAATAATACATTAAAGAAATTAGCAGATGTTTATAATCTTATGGGAGATATATCACTTGAAACTGAGAATTTTGAACAAGCTGTTATAGATTTGAAAACCTGTAAAGATATTATATTTAATGAAATGAAAAGCAGTGATTTAGGGCGTAAACGAGAGATTTTATTTAAATTATCATTAGCGTTAGAGTTTCAAGGTACGGATGATTCAATTAAGGAAGCGTATGAGTGCATGCAAGAAGTTTTAAAAAATTTCAAGCAAGAAGAGAGGGAAGGGGAAGGGGAAGGGGAGGATAAAGACATTGAATTGAGGAAAGAGGTAGAGTTGCGGGTGCAAGAGCTCAAAGAGCTAGTTGACAAAACGGAGCAGACACAGCAGCTGCTTTCAGGGTTAGTACGTGGACGTGGACGTGGACGTAAACACGGCCAAGACAGTAGCAATAGTAATAGCAGCGGTTTTGATCAAACGGTTGTGAAAGATTTGAGTTCGCTTGTGAAGAAGAAGAAGGGCAAGGGCAAAATCGAGGGCAAAGGCAAAATCGCGAAAAAAAATTGAAAAATTGAAAAATTGAAAAATTGAGACGCGTTAACTTTTGTCGTGTTTCTTTCCAAGGAAGGAACACTACAAATTGTGTAGAGCTGTATAGAACAGTACAGAGCAGTACAGAGCAGTACAGAGCAGTATATATACAATATGAGTAAATATCCACTTGAATTGGAATTACCATGGGTTGAAAAATACCGGCCAATGTATTTAAAAGATATAGTTGGTAACAAAGAAACTATTGAAGCATTAATTAGAATAAGTGAAGATGGAAATTTACCAAATTTAATTATATCAGGATTACCAGGTATTGGTAAAACCACATCAATATTAAGTTTAGCAAGGGAATTATTTAATAATGATAATAAATTAATGAAAGAAGGTATATTAGAATTAAATGCAAGTGATGATAGAGGTATTGAAATTGTACGTAATTTAATTAAAAATTTTGCACAAAAAAAAGTTAATTTACCATTTAATAGGCATAAAATAGTTATATTAGATGAAGCCGATTCAATAACTGCAAGTGCACAACAAGCATTAAGGAGAACGATGGAAATTTATTCAAATTCTACAAGATTTGTTTTCTCATGTAATCAATCAAATAAAATAATTGAACCAATTCAATCAAGGTGTTGTATTTTAAGGTTTAATAAATTAAAAGATGAAGATATTTTAAAAATATTAAAATTGATAATTAAAAATGAAAAAATTGAAAAATTTACAGATGATGGATTAAGTGCATTAATTTTTACATCAGATGGAGATATGAGACAAGCGATAAATAATTTACAAAGTGTTTATTATGGATTTAAATTTATAAATGGTGAAAATGTTTTTAAAATTGTTGATATGCCTAATCCATTAATTATAAATAAAATGATTAATAAATGTTTAAAAGATAAAGATATTGAAGGAAGTAATGAAATATTAAATGAATTAATTAAGAAAGGATATTCAGCAATTGATATAATTAATGTATGTTTCCGAGTTGCTAAGAGTATTGATGTAATTGATCAAGAAGGGCAACTAAAAGTTTTACGCGCGATTGGTGAGTGTCAGTTAAAAATTGTTGAGGGAGTTTCGAGTCGATTACAGCTGCAAGGGCTTTTGTCTAATCTGTGTAGAGTTTAAGTTAGTTGTACATAGTTAAGTATTTAATTGTTTGAGTAGTTGAGAACAAGGAACAGAGGGGGCAGCATAGTGATGAGTGACAGGCAAGTAAGCTGTGATACTGATAACAGGAAGCACGGGAAGCAGGGGAAGAAGGGGAAGAAGAAAATGAAATTTAATTTCAAGGCACTACAGCAAGGCGACGACTCAGCCACAACTTTTGAATCTTGCACAAAAATCGGTTCAGCCACAAATGGTTCATTACTGCGCCGCATTCAAATGAAAGAATCTGTACAACGTGAAACCAGTATAAAACGCCACAAAGAACAAATGCGCCACATATTAGAATTGAAGAAAGAAAGAGAATTTAAAATTGGGTCAGTATTGCGGCACAGTGGATATTCAGTTTTGTCACATAAAAAAGCGGCGCAGTTAGTAAGAGACAGTCTAGGCCCAAGTTTTGCCACAGATTCAGAAATCCGAGACGGGGTTTGCGCGGTGTACGGATTGGCGCCTGAAGTGAAGTTTTTCCGAAACGAGCAGGAGCAGGAGCAGGAGCAGCGCAGCACCGAAAACAGAAAGTGAGAGCGAGAGCGAGAGCAGGAGCAGGAGCAGGAGCAGCCGATCGACGCAGAGCAGTAGAAGATTCTGGAAAGAAAAGGCGGATTCCCCGGTTTTGCCAGTTTTGCCAGTTTTGGCGGTTCGGTGACCCCTCTTGCAACTGCAGCGTTTCCGATTTTTTTCAGTTTTTCGAGTTTATTTGCAGGGCGAATTGCCCTTTTTCGCCATCAGTTTTGGCCACTCTCTTCTTCTTCTTCTGCTTTCACTTTCTTTTCCCTGCTTCTTTTTCTCTCCTGCTTCTGTCCTGCTTCTTTTTACAACAGTTGTTGTTCTAACTAACATTCACTAACGCCTTAATAGTAAATACAAAAATGTTATCAAAACAATCAAGAAATTTATCTGCTTTACCAAAACAATTTGTTAGATTTAATTCTTCCTCTTCTTCTCAAAAAGTTCAAGGTACCGTTATCGGTATCGATTTAGGTACTACTAATTCAGCTGTTGCTGTTATGGAAGGTAAAACTCCTAAAATTATTGAAAATGCTGAAGGTTCAAGAACTACTCCTTCAGTTGTCGCTTTTACAAAAGATGGTGAAAGATTAGTTGGTATTCCAGCAAAGAGACAAGCAGTTGTTAATCCTGAAAATACTTTATTTGCAACTAAAAGATTAATTGGTAGAAGATTTGAAGATCCTGAAGTTCAAAGAGATATTAAACAAGTTCCTTATAAAATTGTTAAACATACAAATGGTGATGCTTGGGTTGAAGCAAGAGGTGAAAAATATTCTCCAGCTCAAGTTGGTGGTTTCGTTTTAAATAAAATGAAAGAAACTGCTGAAGCTTATTTAAATAAAAAAGTTACATCAGCTGTTGTTACAGTTCCTGCTTATTTTAATGATTCTCAAAGACAAGCAACTAAAGATGCAGGTGCAATTGTTGGTTTAAATGTTGCTAGAGTTGTTAATGAACCAACTGCTGCTGCTTTAGCTTATGGTTTAGAAAAAGATGAATCAAAAGTTGTTGCAGTTTTCGATTTAGGTGGTGGTACTTTTGATATATCTATTTTAGATATTGATAATGGAGTTTTCGAAGTTAAATCAACTAATGGTGATACTCATTTAGGTGGTGAAGATTTTGATATTACTTTAGTTAGATATATTGTTGAAGAATTTAAAAAAGAATCAAATATTAGTTTAGAAAATGATAGAATGGCAATTCAAAGAATTAGAGAAGCTTCAGAAAAAGCTAAAATTGAATTATCTTCTGCTTTATCAACTGAAATTTCTTTACCTTTTATTACAGCTGATGCAACAGGTCCAAAACATATTAATTTAAAAATGACTAGAGCTCAATTAGAAAAATTAGTTGAACCTTTAATTAAAAAAACTTTTGAACCTTGTCAAAAAGCTCTTAAAGATGCTAATTTATCAACATCTGAAATTGGTGAAGTTATCCTGGTTGGTGGTATGTCAAGAATGCCAAAAGTTATTGAAACTGTTAAAGAAATTTTTGGTAAAGAACCTTCAAAAGCTGTTAACCCTGATGAAGCTGTTGCAATTGGTGCAGCAATTCAAGGTGCTGTTTTATCAGGTGAAGTTAAAGATGTTTTATTATTAGATGTTACACCATTATCTTTAGGTATTGAAACTTTAGGTGGAGTTTTTACAAGATTAATTACAAGAAATACAACAATTCCAACTAAAAAATCACAAGTTTTCTCAACTGCTGCAGATGGTCAAACTTCTGTTGAAATTAGAGTTTTCCAAGGTGAAAGAGAATTAGTTAGAGATAATAAATTAATTGGTAATTTTACTTTATCAGGTATTCCACCAGCTCCAAAAGGTGTTCCACAAATTGAAGTTACATTTGATATTGATGCAGATGGTATTATTAACGTTTCTGCAAGAGATAAAGCATCAGGTAAAGATTCTTCAATTACTGTTGCAGGTTCAAGTGGTTTAACAGATTCAGAAATTGAAAAAATGGTTAATGATGCAGAAAAATTCAAAGATCAAGATCAAGCTAAAAAAGAAGCAATTGAGCAAACTAATAAAGCAGATCAATTATGTAATGATACAGAAAAATCATTAAATGAATTTGGTGATAAATTAAATAAAGAAGATTCTGATAATGTTAAAAAAATGATTACTGAATTAAGAGAATTAGTTGTTAAAGTTAATTCTGGTGAAAATGTTGAAGTTGATCAAATTAAAACTAAATATGGTGAATTACAACAATCAAGTTTAAAATTATTTGCTGATATGTACAAAAATCAACAAAATGAAGGTGAATCAAAAGAAGAACCTCCAAAGAACTAATTTTGAAAAAAGAAAATAATTAATTAGTAGGAAGTTGAAAAACAAAAAACAAAAAACAAAAAATTTTTTTCCTTCTTTTTTTTATTAATTTATCTCTTTTTTTTTTTAACGAAATTTACGTAGCTTGAACTAACTGATTACTATTTTCATGTATAAAGTTTGTCTATAGTTTCCTGTTTATAACAATTAATAACAATATTATATATACGATACTAAGAGTAGTAGTAATTGTAACGGGAGAAGAAGCAGTTTGCGAAAAAAATGTGGAAAAAAGTGTTGAATTTTTTTTTTTAATTTTTTTTTTCATGTTTTTTCGTTTTTTTGTCGCAAAAGGATTGAAAAAATAACACTTTTATAGAAGAGAATAGCTTTGACGGGTAATTTGAATACACGGGGACAGTGAATCGAGCAGTTGTTAGTTTTTCTCTTTTTCTTCCTTCCTTCCTTCCTTTCTTACTTTCTTTCTTTCTTTTGCAGGCTTTAGAAGAAATACACACATAGATTCGACATAGACTCGACAGAAATACGACATAGATACGACATAGATTCGACAGAGATACAATGAATAATCCGTTTTTACCAAAACCTGATAAACCATTATCAGAGATGACACCAGAAGAGCAAGGTGAAGCAGGTGCACGTCAAATAATGACATTTATATCATCGTGTCCGGGTAAAGCTATGTTAGCTGGTGGATCAGGATATGTATTAGGTGGTGTATTTGGATTTTTTATGGCATCTATGTCATATGATTCACCAATGGGTGGTGGATTAAATAATACGGGATTAACAGGTAAAGAAGCTGCAATTGCTGAAACCAAATATTTAGAATTACCATTAAAACAACAAATGAAAATTCAATTTAGTGATGTTTGGAAAAGGACAGTTAGTAGTGCAAAAAATTTTGGATATATTGGATTAATTTTTAGTGGAGTTGAATGTTGTATTGAATCATTACGTGGACGTTCAGATTTATATAATGGAGCAGCAGCTGGTTGTATTACAGGTGGTGGTTTAGCAATTAAAAGTGGACCTGAAGCTGTTTTAATTGGATGTGCAGGATTTGCCGCTTTCTCAACAGCTATTGATATGTATATGAGAAGTGAAAACGGTAAACCTCCAAGTAATGATTATAATGAATAGATACTGTAAATAATTATATATATATATGCATATATAAGAGTAATAATAAGAGAAATTATGAAAATAAAATAAAATAAAATAAAATGTAGGGATAGCTATACTTTTCTTTTTTTTTTAAAAAGCAATTGAACGTGATCTACCTTCCCTTTCAAGTGGTGGTATATGATTAAAATTATCATTTGATGCAGGATAAACACCAATCATACCTTTACTACTTGCAAAAGTATCATTCCTTGGTTGAATTGGATTCTTTGAATAATATTCATCAATTATTGGATGCAGTAAAATATTTAAATTTTTAATTGAAATTGTTGAATTAGTTGGTACAGATAACCAATCATTCCTTTCAAATGTTAATGGTTCACTTGCAACCATAACTAAATTTTGAGATTTATTCATTCTTTCCATTTTAAACATACCAGGCGAATATTCAATAAAATTTGATCCAGTTGAAAAATATAATGATGCAGCTTCATCAAATTTTGATGTTATATACCTTGAAACAACTATATTTTCACCATCTGTAACAGCAAAATTTAATAATGAAGGATCTTTATCATTTTTTGTCCAGTTTTTAATATATTGTATAGTATCAACTAATGATTTCCTTAATAAATTTATATCTTTACAAATTTTACCTGAGTTGGGATTAAATCCATTAGAATCTAAACAATGTAAAAATAATGCAAAACAACATTCAGAATCTGTTGATCCTTTAATTTGTAAAAAATATTCTTCTTTAATAAAATTTATTAACCTTAATTTAATTTTATTAAAATTTGATATACCTCCATTATGCATAAACATTAAATTATTAAATGTAAATGGATGACAATTGGTTTCACTTAAAACTCCATAAGTTGAAGCTCTAACATGTGCAAAAATTAATTTCGATGATGTCTTCTCTGATAATCTTTGTAAATTTAAATTATTCCAGGCTGGTGTAATAGCTTTGTATAAACACGGACTTAAATCTCTTGCTTCATTTTGACTTTCACTTTGACTTTGACTTTCACATTCATCGCCATTGCTATTACTAGTAGATTCATCCTTTTTCTCCTGCTCTTCAACTGCTAACTCATCCTCTAATGTGTAATAACCTACACCAAACCCGTCACCGTTAACTGGTTGTGCATCAATACGTAAACGTGAGTCATATGATTGATTGATAATAGAGTGTGCAGGCTTCGTTAGCAGACTGGACAACGTTATAGACTCTTTACCTTTGTATATCAAGAAACGACACATATCTGAAACCCTCTTATCCGCCGTGTGACTCTTCTTCCTCCGTTATCTGTTCTTCTGCACTGTCGTCTGCTAATCAAAAGACAGAAAAAAAAAGAAAGAAAGAAACTCGAAATGTTTTTCCGGATTTCTCCAACACTGTGAAGACGACACTTGAAACTTGCTACAGGATCAGCACAGGACTAGAGGGGACAGTATCAGGTAGGAAGATGCAATTACCGACTAAGAGCCTGCTTCCGAGTATCTCCTCGTTGACGCTGGAACCAGAAGAATCGGTGACAAGTGATATATCCCACAGTAATGCAGATACTGATAGTAACGGTGAAACAAAAGACGCAGAAGATAAAACTCCAACCATATCGGTTACTAAAGATACAGAAGATACGGCTCCAATCATTCCGGTTACTAAGGATACAGAGACAAACACTGAAAACAATGAGGACGAACTGTCGAAAACCATACAGCAAATCTTGACCGACGATACCAGTCTCCCAAAAGATTACGGTGAGATAAACATCAAAGGACATTTACGATTTGATGAAGAGATGCCACCGGATGATGAAACTAAAAAGAATACAATACGGAATGCTATGCTTTATCAATTGAGAGATGAAGCTGGTGTTGATTCAACAAGGGAAGATGAGACTTTGAAAGATAAGCATATAATGTTTGATACTTATTCGCCAAACATCGATGTCACACACTATCAAATGACTATCGTACATGAGGAATCAGGATGCCAGTTTCAGAACAATACCAGGAGCTTCCTTGTCCCTCTGGATGACGAGAAACCTTCAATAGCTGCACTTAGATGGACACTCGGAGAAATGATTCAGAAAAACGATATTATCATAGTAGTTAAAGTGATACCTTTAGCTTATGCAATGAGAAATGGAGTTCAAAACCATAAGAAACAATGCAAGGAGCTGTTCTCGAGAATCTGTAAATTTAATATCAACAAAGTCGAAGTTAAGATCATCGTAGAGATTAGAATAGGAGCACCTGAGTATTTTTTGGCTAAATCAATGAAAGAGTTTGATCCAACATTCTTCGTAATGGGTACAAAAGGTATAAAGAAAACAAAGATAACGAGTTTCTTAAGTGAAGATCCGTCAATGACCAAACATTTCCTTGAAAATGGTAAAGTCCCCGTCATTGTTGTCAATCCATTATATGACCCAGATACTTCGATATCGATTAACAGTAACGATGTTGATGTTGATAAAAAGGCTACAGCTGTTGCAAAACAAATATTACACAAAATTACAAGCTATCCATCAGTGTATGATCCACTGAATGCAACCAAGACCCTGGAAATGGAGAGATCAGCATCTGGAGATTCCTCCAATTCTTCCGTTACGTCGTCTAGGACCTCCAGATTCCTAAGAATGTCTTCAAGTATATCACGGAGTCCTTCAAGGGCCGTTTCAAGAGGTATGTCCTTGTCTCCAATACGATCAAACGATTCTTCCTCCAAAAGAACATTATCTCCGTTTAGACTATTTGGTCGCCATTGACCATTGCTTTTCTATTTGTATTTCTATGTATAAATATATCAATCTATATATTGTACAAACATTGTCCCCGGTTAATTTTCATTTCACATAAATGTTTCTTCATTCAGTCATTAGTATCGTATACAATCGTAACAGGACCGTCATTAACCAGTGAAACGTCCATCATTGCACCAAATTGGCCATCTTTGACGTTGTCAGCACCGACCCCTTGTTTAAGCAAATCTAGGAACTCGTTATACAGTTCCACAGCTAGCTGGCCTTTCTGTGCTTTGTGGAAGTCTGGCTTTGCACCTTTTTTGACATTGGCATACAATGTGAACTGACTCACAGACAGAATCTTGCCGTCAGCTAAATCACAGACTGACTTCATCCACGGTTTGCCAACCCACTCGGTAGAAGTACCTGCAGGCTGGGTGTTGTCTTCGAAAAGCCTCAACTTCAACACCTTGTTGGCAGCTTTGGCAACATCGTCTTTGGTGTCCTGGGTGGAAATCCCCACTAGAAGACACAGTCCCTTGTTGATCGATGACACCACGCTGCCGTCCACTACTACACTGGCCTGTTTGACCCTCTGGATTACGACTTTCATCCCTGTTCCTACACCAATTCCTGCTCTGAAACAGCAAAAAACGGGGAAATTGCAATTTTTTGGTGAAACAAACACACAAAATGGGAAGAGAAAATGAAAAAAAAAATTTTTTTCTCTTTTTTCTTCGTTTTTTCCTCTTATCTTATAACAATAAAGGACAGCTTCCGTTCTTTCACCTGCTTTTCCGCCATTCTGGTCCGTAAGCTGCTTTAACAGGAACACTCCCTCCCCTCCCACTTTTCAAAAAGCTTGTGATGACCGATCGTCGCCCTTCTATTGTTGAAAGAAGACCTTCCGCTATCAAATCACGCAGACCGTCGATGATTCCAACACTTGAAGGCATAGAGAAACCAAATTTGAACGACGCATTGCCAGAAAACGTTAAATGTGATATACTTATATCAGGTACTGGATTGATTGAATCCATATTAGCTGCTGCTTTATCATGGGAAGGATCGAACGTTATCCATATTGATTCAAACCATTATTACGGTGATTGTTGCGCAACGTTGACCATTGACCAATTGAAAAAATGGATTCAAAATTGTAGTTCAAAGATTAAGAAATCCGGTTTTAAAAATTATGAAAACTTAGATTTGTTTATCGATAATGAGTTCAATAGCAATTATAAATCAAAAGATTATGGAATTGATTTATCGCCTAAAATATTATTCACCAAATCCGAATTACTAAATTTGTTAATTAAATCAAGGGTCTATCATTATTTAGAGTTTCAAAGTATATCAAATTTCCATACTTTTGAAAATAACTCATTTGGTAAAATAATCTCATCAAAAGAAGATATTTTCACAAACGATTCGTTAAATTTATTATCGAAAAGAAAATTAATGAAATTTTTAAAATTTATAGTTGACGATAATTACTTAAGCAATTTAACAGATGATGAATTAAATGAAAAATCTTCAATACAATGTTTTTTGAAAAATAAATTCAAGCTTGATGATAAATTTATAAATGAGTTATGTTTTACTCTAGGTTTAATCAATGATCCAAATACAAATATTAAATCAGGATTGTCAAATATAAGAAGGTATTTATTATCTTTAAATATATATGGTAATTTTCCTGCATTATATTCGAAATTTGGAGGATCAGGTGAATTATCTCAAGGTTTCTGTAGATCTGCGGCTGTTGCTGGTACAACTTATAAACTTAATACAAAGATTACTAAAATCGATAAAATAAATAAAATAGTTTATTTAAATGATGGTTCACATTTTAAAGTTAATGAAAAAATTATAATTAATTCAAATCAAAATTTGAATTTAATCAATGAAGATTCTTTTGAAAAATCTAGAATTGCTCGTATGATTGTTATAGTTGATAAACCATGTGTTGAATGGTTTAATGAAAATGAATATGCTGCTATTGTAATTTTTCCTCCAATGTCATTAGAAACTAATAATAAATATCCAATTCAATGTAAAATTATGGGATCAAATACTGGTTGTTGTCCAAAAGGTCAATGTTTATGGTTTTTACAAACTTTAGTATCGTCTGATAATAATACCAATAATACCAATAATTCAATAAATGATTTAAATTCTGCATTAAATAAATTAAAAGAAAGTATTTTAAGGGAATCCAATTTCGATTATAACAATTTTAATGAAGACGATTTTGATGAAATAAATAATTCATTAAACAAAACGGGAAGTTTAAAATTAAGTGAAAGTTTGAAAAATCTAAAAATTAAAAATGATGATATTAAAATTTTACTAAAACTAAATTTTGTTCAATTGATAAATAAAGATTTAATCAAAAAAGATAATATAATTATTTCAAATATGCCATCATCGGATTTATCATATGAAGGAGTTGTCGAAGAAGCTAAAAAAATATATAAAGAAATTGTTGGAGACGATGTTGATTTTTTCGATGTAGACTTTGAAGATGAAGAAGAAGAAAGGGAGATGAATGAGTATAATAAAAAAATTCAAATGGAATTAAAATTACAACAAGAGGAAGCAATATTCGATGACGAAACTGATCAAAGTGATAGGAACAATAACTACAACTCTGATAAAAATAATCAAACTGATGAGTTGGAATTCGAACTATAATAATCTAAAGATACCATGAAGAAATGAAAACCTGCCCCCCACCCCGATATATACATAAAAAATAAAGCTAAATCTAACATTGAAACTAAAATTAAAACTAAAACTAAAATTAAAAGAATCTAACTATCGCCAACGATTTACATGTATAAAATTAAAGCTACAAACAGAAAAGAAAGGAAAAGTTGTTTTTTATTATTATTTCCTGTCATTGTTTTAAATTGAAAATTGTTAAGCTTATGTCATAAAAAGATGTGATTTTTTCTATAGATGTGTCTTTCGTTTAAACTAATACCAAAAAAAGAAAAAAAAAGGAAAAAAAAAACATTTTGAAATGTAATGTGTAAATATTTTCACACGTTATTTACTCTGTATATCGAAAAGAAAACTGTAAGTAAACTAAAACTTTTGCTTTTTCAACAAATCATCGTTTGCCAATGGCACTTCAATTCTGTAATTGATTTTTGTTATATATTTAGAAAAAAAATATAAAAATAGATTATTAAGATACCAAAAAAATCTACACAATTATTCAGAAAGGGTCGCAAGTAAGATAGATCTTTCTTCAGTGTCAGCACCGAATTTGGTAACAACGACACATGAAGCACCGACAACTTTTCTAGCTTCACCATCTCTGTCTAATTGACAAAGACCAGCCCATTCACCTAATTCTTTAGCATCAGAAACTTTGATTAAAGGAACTGATTGTTCGGTACATAAAGCTTCAACTAAAGTGGTAATACCATCTTCAGTAACAGCGTCACATAAGACACATAATTCAGCTTCACCTCTTGAAAGAGCTTTGGTTGCTTCTCTTAAACCTCTTGCTAAACCATCATGAACTAAAGCAGTTCTTAAAACGGTTTTGATACAGTCGTTAATAGTAACAGATTCTGCTTCTTCTTCAACAATTTCTTCAATAACTTGGTTTTCTTCAACGTCAGACATTATTTAGTTTTGTATTAATTTAGTACTTCTTCCTCAGATAAATCCGGTCAGTCTTGCAAAAAGAGGAAATCTAAAAATGAGTTCAAATGGACTAAGAACATGGTGAAATATTTCTTGCAGCTTTTTTTTTTTTTCATCATCCATGGCATTCCAGATTTCCCAAATAGGAAACCCACGCGCACAAACTGAAACCGCAGTCACACTGTGCTCATGCTAAAAAGAAAAAAACCCCGGAAAAACACCAAAACTGGTGAGAACATTGAAAGCCTGGTGTACTCCTGACACCGCACAGCGCAGCCCTTTTTCAGATCCTAGAAAACCCGCCGTAGACGCACGTGCTAATCACGTGCCCGCATTTTACTTATTGTTATTATTTGTGTGGTGTTTTTCCCATGTTTCTGTTTTTTTGTTGTTTATCTTCACTTAAACATATACGAATTAACACAAAAACTTTACAAGTGAACACACTTTAATACACCAATCGTCTGCATACACACACAATCAGGCAAATACCTAACAAAGCTGTAAAGCATTTATAAAATACCAAAATCAACGTATAATAATACTTCTGACATACCTAAAATTCCAAGCCTTTCAAAACATATAGAAAATGACAAAACTAATAATCAGACATGAATCATTACCTGTTTCTTATACATCAAAATCAGCATTCAGAAGACACATTGAAACAATCTATGGTATCTTCTATTATTCCACACCTTCATTTGTAATGACCAAATTTGAAAATTCTACAATTTCAATTGTCGCTTTCATACTTTTGATACTGTTAGGTTACGGTTGTAAGAATTATGTTTTGCCATTAGTTTATCTATTAAAAAAACTTATAAAATAAGTCTCGGGGATATATTACGTGTGTTTCCTATATTTGGTTTATCTATTTCTGTTCTCTTTTTTGCTGTTGTTGTTTTGGTATATATTTACAAAAAAAAGGGGAGGGAATAGAAAAATAGGTTCACACATGTACAGTGTATATTATATATTATATATTATATATATGCTTAATTTTGCATTAATTTTTTTCTTCTTCTTCTTCGTCTTCTTCTTTTGTCTTTTCAACTTTCTCTTTTATAAAACTTCTATTTATATACTACTTAAAATATTAGACAATGCTTCTTTGTTAATATCACTAACACTACTTAATGCTAAATTATATTTTTCTGTATTTTGTAATGTAACCATAAATTTTTGAAATTCATTAAATATATTAATCTTATCTAAACTTGTATTAGAATATGGATCTTCATCTAATTCATCATCAAATTCATCATTAAAATTGAATTGTCCTGTACTATTCATTAATTGATTTTGAAATTCAAAATCACCTGAATTAAATTCATTTAAATCATTTATTCCATCTTCATCTTCATCATCATCAAAATTTCCAACTTGATTAATATTAAATGTTTGTTCAGTTGCCCAATCTTTATCAGAAAATTCTTTCCTCCTTTTCTCTAAATCTTTTATTGCAATAGGTATTTGAATAAATAATTTACAAATATTTTCTCCACTTTTAGGTAAAAGATTATCTAATAACATACTATTTAAACTTTCTAAATCAATACTCATAAATGATATATATCCTAAAATTGATAATTTAATATCGAAAACTCTTTTAAATTTATTTGTTAGTTCAAACCATTCATTAAAAAATGTTTCAATTAAATTATTTTCAATTAAAACTTTTAATGTAGTATTTGGATCAATTATTAATGATGAAATTATATTATTAATAAATGATATTAAATATTTATTATTATTTTTGGTTATCTTATTTTTAACTTCAATTAAAAATTTCATTGAATAATTAATTAAATTTGGTAAATATTTATTATTTATATTTGATAATATAAATGTTGTAGCTAAATCACTTGCATAAACTAAATCATTAAATCCAGAACTTGCATCTTCATCTGTATCAAGTTCAAATGTTGTAATAATTAATTTATAAAATTTATCTTGAATATTAATTGAATTTTTAATTGTTTCATTACCATAAATTAAATAATTTTTTAATGCAGGTAATGAATCTTCTAAATATAATATAATATCACCATCTGATAATAAAGAATCACATAAATTATCAAATAAATTCCACATAATTGGTGAAACATTTCTGGTTAAAAATAATGTATTTTCAATTAATTCACTTGCTTCTGCATAAAAATCATCAATTGATAATTTAAAAATTAATTCAATTACTTTTGAATAATAAATTTCTAATTTACCAATAATTTCAATTGAATTTTCAAAATATAATAATATTGTAATCATCGTATTTAAAATACCTAATGCAGTACTTGTTTTATCAGTTGCAACTGAATCATAATCATCAATTTCAGAATATGCAGCATTTGACATTTCATTTAATGATTTTAATAATTCAATTACTTTATAACTTAATTGTTCCATTAATTGTTCTGCAAAAGGTTCTAAATCTGATGGATAGCTTTCAACTAATTCTTGCATTACAGCAGGTAAAATATCAGAATCAAATTTATTTGATAATTCCATTAATTTTTCCATAATTTGTAATAATAAATTTTTTAATAAAATTTTAAATTCATCTAATCCAATAAATGCTTGAATTGCTAATGATGCTTGAATTTGACAAGGTAATCCATTATTATTATTTGAGAAACATGAAATAATTCCATTATATAGTAAATTCATTGAATTTGAATTAGTAAAATTTAATGAATCAAATTTAGAAATTAAATTACATGTTCTAGCTTTTAAAAAATTGAAATTTGAATTAAAATTTGGTATAATAAAATTAATTAAAAATGGTTCAATTTCTTGAATAATCGGATTATCATCAGTTGATAATTTATAAGAAATTGGTGATAAAAATTTCATAATTGATTCTTTAGATTTTGCAACTTCATAAGTTTCATTTAAATTATTTAATTCATTAAATTTATTATAAATAAATTGAAACATTGGAACTAAATAATCAACTCTTTTTTCAACTAATGTAAATAAAAATGAATGTAAAGAATCTTCACCTGTATTTTCATCAATAATTTCAAATATTTTATGAATATATTCTTCAGGTTCTTCATCATATAATTCTAAATCTTCATCTTTTGGAGTAAATAATTTAAAAGAAATTTCTGTAATTAAATAATTAAAATGAGGTTCAATTAATTGAAATGTTGATTTTTTTAATAAACATTGTTCAAATAATAAAATTAAATTATATAAACAACAATCTGATAAAAATTTTTCATTATTTGACCATTTTTTTAATGAATCAATATAAACATTAATTAAATTTGGTAATATGTTATTTTTAAAATTAATTCTAAATTCGTCATATTGATATTTACCTGATAAAGATTTTGTACCATATTTTTGAAATAATCTATATAAATTAAAATAACTCCATTTTTGAGCTTTTAAATAACCAGATTGAGAATTTTCATTAAAATTTGTATTAATTATATTAACTTGAAATGTTATCCAATTAATTATTTCTTGATTTTCTTGTAAAGGTTTTGGGAAATCAAGATAAATTACAAATTTATAACATTTAATAATTAATTTTAAAATTTCAGCATTTTCAAATACATTTTCATTTGAATTAAGTAATTGATTACCAATATTTAATAAACTTGGAAAAAAATTAACTATAATTGGATCAAGGTTATGACATCTTTTATCATTATGTTCCCATCTGAAATTTCTACATAATTCAGTAAATGAAAAAATCCCTATATATAAAGAATTTATATCATTATTTGAATTATTAATTAACGATAATATATTATCTAACAAGTTTGACCAATTTGATGGATAATCAAATTTAATTATTTGAGTTAAAGCTGGTAATAATTGATTTCTTATTGATTTATCTAATTGTGTCATTGTAATTAATAATTTCTCTCTAATTACAGGTCTTTCATCCAAATCAATAGGAGAATCTGCATTCCACCAATTGTTTACAATTTGATTTTTGAAATAAATAGAACATGAAGTTTTAACAATTATTTCAACGTTTGAATTTGATAAGATATCCAAACAGGCATTCAAAAACCCTAAAGATGAGCTGATCTGGGATAATTGGTCTTCAGAATTTTTCCTGATAGCAGGATCTGCTTGTAAAGTCCCTAAAAAGAGATCGTGAAGAAGTCCAACATCCATTGTTTGCCCTGTTCCTTGTCTTTCCGTCTTGTGTTTACCATTGAAATGCCAAAAAAAAAATCTTTAAAAATTTCCAGCTGAAAAAAAAAATTTTTGGGAAAAAAAATTAAAAAAAAAATGTTTGCGTCGATCGGCGGGCACGTGACTTGATCGATCGACGCTGGTTTTCTGGCTTTTTCTCATTTTTCTGGTTTTTCCTTGTTTTTTGCTTGCTCGCCCCTCTTTTTTTCACGTTTGAAACACACAGTTTTAGAGATTGCAGCTTTACAGTTGTTGATGCTGGCTAACAGTTTTGACAACCAAACAAACACACAATGCCATTTCTCTCTACATATAGACCAGCAGTCCTCCTTTTCTTTTTCATTAGACAACCTGTTGCAGCTGCTTCCCTTGTCGGTATGTTTGCTCTTTGGGAAGCAGACAGAAACCTCAATTTAGGTATCAGAGACAGTATCAACGAATGGAGACAAAATCAATTGGGTTTCTCAACTGTTACGACACAGTATGATGCATTTAAGAAAATTGATGAACAGAAAAGAAACGAGCTGATCGTTAAAGCTTAATCACCCATTTGTTCCATTGTCGATTGAAAAAAAGATAAACTTTTTTTCCACAAAATTAATTACCATCCCAATACACACACACACACACACATACACAAACACACTAAATTATTTATTCTATCAATTCATATCTTATATACAGATACATATATTTATTGTTTTATATACTCTTCTTTATACTATTTTAATTAGTTGCAATAAAATACAAGAAAAAAATATAAAAACTCATGAACATAACATAACATAAATGAAGAAAAATGAAGAAAAATAATAACACGATAATCATAGCAGTTTCATAACTATTTACACGATTTTTATATGAAAGATACACGTCCTGATGTTCACTTTCTACAAACTCTATAAAGCTCAAATATCGCAGCTGGTGTAATACCTTGAATTCTTCTTGCTTGTCCGATAGTTTCAGGTCTATTTTCATTCAATTTAGATATTACTTCTTTTGACAATGCAGGTATACTTCCGTAATTAAAATCAATAGGTAATTTTAAATTTTCGTCTGCTTTAAATGCACGTATATATTCTTTCTCCTTTTTAATGTATCCACTATAATTTCCTTCAACCATAATCTTCATTTTAACCCTTTCATTAAATTCATTTAACTCGGTATCATTTACTATTTTAATCAACTCATCAATATTTGATCCATTGTATTTCAGTATATCATAGGCAGATTTTAATTTAGAATCTAGTCCAATATTAATCTCTTTTAATAAATTATTCCACTTACTTGAACTTAATTTAAATGATTTCATTTTTTCAATACCTTTATTAAAATTATTTTTATCTTTTAAATAACTATTCCACCTTTCTTCACTTATAAATCCTAAATTTTTACCCATTTCAGTTAATCTTAAATCGGCATTATCTGCTCTAACACTAACTCTAAATTCACTTCTTGATGTAAACATTCTATAAGGTTCTTCAACTCCTTTAGTAATTAAATCATCAATTAAAACTCCAATATATCCATCAGATCTATCTAAAACTAATTTTTTATCTTCATCTTTAAATTGTAATCCGGCATTTATACCTGCAATAATACCTTGAGCTGCAGCTTCTTCATAACCTGTTGTACCATTGATTTGGCCTGCTAAATATAATCCTTTAATAAGTTTAGTTTCTAATGTATTCTGTAATTCCCTTGGATCAATATAGTCATATTCAACTCCATACGCTGGTTGTAACATTTTAACATTCTCTAATCCGATAATATTTCTTAAAATTTCAAGTTGAATATCTTCTGGCATAGTCATCGAAATACCATTTGGATAAATTATATCATTCTCTTCATTTAAACTTTCAGGTTCAAGCCAAACTCTATGTCTAGGTTTATCACCGAATTTTAATATTTTCGATTCTAATGATGGACAATATCTTGGACCTTTAACAGATTCTCTAATGTGGAATGTTTTATCTAAATTATTTAAAACAATATCTTTAACTTTGTCGGTAGTATAAGTTCCATAACATTTAATTTGATCTTCACTTTTAATTAATGGTCTATCATTTAAAAATGACATAGGTTCAGGTGGATTATCACCTAATTCAATTGAAACTTTATCATAATTAATTGATTTAGAACTTATCCTTGGTGGTGTACCAGTTTTTAACCTTCCCATCATAAATCCAATTTTTTTAAATGTATCACTTAATCCTAAACTTGAAATTTCATTGATTCTACCTGCTGGCCAATATTTTAAACCTATATGAATTTCACCTCCTAAAAATGTACCTGTCGTTATAACAACTTTATCACATTTTAAAAAAGTCCCATCATTTAAAATTACACCTTTAATTTCACCTTTTGGCCTACCTAATTGATCACTCTCTTTAAAATCTATAATTAAATCTTCAATTTTATTTTCAACAATATTTAAATTTTCATATGTTTTAATAAATTTTTGCATTTCACTTTGATATAAATCTCTACTAATTTGAGCTCTGTAACCCCAAACAGCTGCACCTCTGCTCCTATTCAAAATTTTAAATTGAATACCTGCTCTATCAACAATTCTACCACATACTCCATCTAATGCATCAATCTCTTTTAATAATGTACCTTTACCGATGCCTCCCAAATGCAGGATTACAACTCGTTGCTCCAATATTGTCCCATTTAGGTGTTATTAAAGTTGTTTTAATACCACATCTAGCTGATCCAGTTGCTGCTTCAATACCTGCATGTCCACCTCCGACAACTATAACCGGATGATAATTCGCATTTGCAAGTTTATTGGCTATTTCTGCATTATAACTTAATGAACGGCTAAATATTTTAGAAATCATTTCCTAATATCACAGTCTTCTTTTTGGACTTAACTGCAAAAAAAAACTTCCTGAAAAATTCAAGTATTGTTTTAACTTAAAACAATTTTCAATTTTCACTTTTCACTTTTCAACTGAAAAAAAAATTTTCTCGAAAAGGAAATTTCTTTGTTCTGATTCATGTTAGAACATGGAAAAACAAGTCTTGGTGATTAAACTGTCTGTGAATGACGCATTGTACCTGCTTTTTTTCTTAAAAAATGATTTTTTCCTGGCTTACTGCAATCCTGCAGCTGTATTGGCTCTACTTGTCAAAAAACTTCAACATTTTTCATGTCCCCTACATTCATCTGGACAAATTATTACGTATTATCTCAAATACTACAATCTTTTTGACATCGCGATGATTCTTCTACGACGAGATATCGTGTTGTGTTGAGGACTATCTTTGTAGGAAAAACGTATACGTTACGTTGTAGAGTGGGTATAAAGTATATCTAAGGCTTGGAGATGGGTTTGTCTACAAATAGTAGGGACAGAAAACCTAGTAAGAAAACTAAATTGGTTCAGAAACCGTTGTTTCCACAGGTGAAACCACAATTCGCAAAAATCAAATGCCCTGAATGTTTAATGATTTTTGAAAAAAAAAATAAAAAATCAGAGGAACTTCATAATTTTTGGCATTTAGAGAAATTAAAAGGTAAAATTGTTTCCAAATCTCTAATAAATAAAATATTAAAAGAATCTGAAACAGTAATACCAATTGATGTATTAATAAAGGAGACTGTAAATATTCAGCCTAATTCGGAGAAGAAAGGAACAAAAGAGACACTTAATCTGGTAATTTTGAAATCTATAGATAAACAAGTCATTAAAGCAATCGAAGACGTACTGAAAATAGTGAATAAAGAATGGCTAAATACCCCACAAAGCTCAAATAATTGGAAAACCAATCCAAATATCTGCAAAGTTGTGTTAATAATTTCTTCAGATAACAGAATTGTAGGGCTGACAACAACAGATCCTCCTACAAATCAAGGTTTTAAAATGAATATTAAAACATCCGATATTGAAAAAGAGACCTTTTTAAATCTACAAGTAGGTATATCACGTATATATATAAGTCAATGGTATAGAAGACTCGGATTAGCTACAAAAATGTTGAATTTGCTGCTAACAAATGCAGTTTACGGAGCCAATTTAAGCAAATGGGATATAGGATTCTCCCAACCTAGCAGTTCAGGTATTGTTTTGGCGCAGAAATGGTACAATGAACCCCTATACATTCCCGTGTACGAGGAATCTGATGCTTTGTAGATAATACAAACAAAAATTGAAAACATGAATTTCAAATTTTGCTGAGAAGGGCAAAAATGTACTCAACACAGACGCCAAACACACAAGAAACAAGGAACAACTGTTTTCCCTTACACAACATGGCTGTTGAAGATGACTATGGGTCTCAAATGGTGGATGCCATTCATAACGGTGATATTGCTGCTTCTGAGTCTGCAATTATTGCTTTTAAACAATTCATAAAAAGAAATTTAGTCGATTTAGACAATGTCTGGTCTTATGCTGTATCGTTAATCCAAGCTTACCCTGTTCATGAATTATCAATACTCTCTTTTGGAACATTATGCCATTTGGTTAAAAGAGTCAGCATCCAAGATGCTTTTGTTTTACAATCCGTTTATGATCCTATAGTACCTTTCCTGATTAGTCGCTTGAACGAACCAAAAGAATCCATCAGATCAACAGCGTTAAAATCTTTAAAAGTTTGTATTGATTCCTCAATAAACGGTAATATAGATAACATCCTTGAATATTTTATAAACGATGGATTATTAACAGATAATATATCTATCAAAATATCAATTTTAAACCTTTTAAATGAAATTATCCAATCGTATTCAAAATTTACATTCTCTTTTAAACCTTTATTAATAAATTTAATACTCTTATTAAATGATTCAAATGAGAAGATAGTTTCTTTAGCTAAAAATATTATAATTTATTATTTCAGAGAAGTTAACCCATATAATAATTCTGCCAAATCTGATTTATTGAATGATTTAATTTCAAATAAAATATCAAAATCTACATCATCGAGTATACTAAAATCAATTGATACCTCATTATATAATAAATACTTAATATATTTTAATCATTCATCTCAATTATCACAAACATCACAAGAAGCTGAGGTAAAAAATTCTCCGAAACATGATACAGTATCCGAAGACGAAAAATTGGATTCTCTATTACATGAAATACCGAACTGGAATTTAGAAAATATACCTTCAGTTAATCTTACTAATGATCCTTCTTTTGATAATTTATTTCAGGAATTTAGAGTTCAATTTGATGGAAAGGAAACTGAGAAAAATTGGAAACATAGACAAAATTTAATTATAAAGTTTAGATCAATTCTTCGTGGGGAGGATTGTTTAAATAACATTCATCAATTCATCTCATTTATTAAATTAATCAAGGAACCCATTGTCAAAGGTATGGTATCTTTAAGAACTACATTATCAAACAACTCTTGTCAGCTATGTAAAGAATTAGCTATTTATTTAGGCTCATTTTTTGATTCTAATTTAATCGAATATTTTTTGAATAATTTAATCAAATTAACATCTGCAAGAAAGTTAATTCAACATCAAAATGCAAATGTTGCAATCATCTCAATTTTATTATACACAAATTTAAATGCCAAAATATTTTCATTATTGTTAGCTACAATTCAGGATAAAAATATTCAACCAAGAATTTATGTAAGTAATTGGATTCATTTAATTATACTCAAATATTACAATCCTAATGACTTGGAATCTTTTGATTTTTTGATTGAATCTATCGAACCTATTATCATCAAAGGATTATCCGATCCATTACCTCAAGTTAAAGATGCCATGAGAAATTCTTTTTGGTCTTTATGTGAAATTGATCATTCATATGAAACTAGGATCATTAAAAACTTGGATTATAATACTGCAAAAATATTGGAAAGAACAAAAAATAATCAAAAATTGGTTATACCAAAGAAAAGAACCCCAATCAAAGATTTCATTAAAGAAAAAGAGTATGAACAAGAATTACAGAAAAAAGAAATATTTCAGAAAGAGAAAGAGAGAATGAAATTATTGTATGAACCTACAAAGAAGATTAATCAACGTTCTGAATCATATGATGAGCGTATTAATACTGACAAAAAACCCAAAACTAATACCAGACATCATACAATGGGTAGCACTGAAATATTATCAAAACAAATTGATAGTAACAATGATACCAATAGTAATGATATTAATTTATCACCTATTCATCAGCAAAAAAATCAATTTAATGATGATATGGATGATTTTACAGGACGTTTAAAACGTGAAAATATAATCTATGATGAATTGACATCTGACTCAAAACAGTTACAATCTGATGGATTTGGCAAATTACTCAAAGGAAATGAGGCATTGACTATCAAATTTCATTCCGCATTAAATAACCTAACAATAGTTAATCCAGATTTATTTGATACAATTTTCATGGAAGGCAATGAATCATATTATAGAAAAATATCATCATATATTTCAACTGAGAATATACTTCGAATTTTCTGTTTTTATTTAATCAAAACAGGCAACATCAAGCAAATTGATTTTATAATTTCTGAACTGACGTTAGATGATTTATGTTTATCAATAATTTCAATAATTACTTATGCTTCTGACACTTCTAAATTGGAAAATATTAGTTTATCGATTCAATTTATTAAAAACAGGCTTTTATTGATTCATTATATTTTACAACTTTTCAAAAGATTAATAGAATTAAAGAAAAATGTTATAAAATCATACATGCTAAGTAGCATATTTGAATGTTTATTTAAAAGTTATATTTTAATTGATGATGAAAATACCAAAGTTGAAATTATTGTCATTTTTCATGATTGTTCAGAAATGTTTTATGAATTGTTTACTAGGTCACTTAATGAATGTAGTAGTTCACTTAAGGATGAAATTTGTCAAAAATTAAACATTTCCTTAAATACTGTTGATGATATAGAAATGGATGATGAAATTAACGGAAATGATAATTCAGATAAAGAAAACAAGTTCAATAAGTTTTCACCAATTAAAATAATTGATGAAGATATTGATGAAAATGTTGATGAAATGACAAAAGTTATACCATTTAAAATCAAACATAAGAAAATGGTTGATTCTGATATGACAATGATCATACCTAAAAGACGAGGTAATGGAATTTTTGATTTTGGTAAAATTAAAATAAAACCAATTGAAAGTAATGAGATAGTTGAAAATGAAGGAAATGAAGTTGAGATATTAAGCGAATCTGATAGAGTTAGTTCTGCGATAGAAGAAGTTATTGAAGAGATTGAAAAAACCGAAGATTTTGAAGAGATAGGGAAAGAAGGGAAATCTGATGCTGAAGAAGAAGAAGAAGTAGATGAAGATAATGAAGCAACAGAAATAGGAAATGATACAATTCAAAGAAACGAAGAAGATATTTGGATGATAAATGAAGATGAGAAAATTAGAAGTGATTCAACACCGGATTTGAATCAGCTTACTATTGAAGAAGTTGAAATGACAGGATATTTAGGATTAATTATTTATGAAATGCCGAATATTGATAATGGAGATGATGATTTTGAAGATATAAATTTTGAAAATTTATGTAAAATAATTCATAATTTGGAAAAGTTTGGAAATTATGATGATCTTTTTAATAAGATGATGGAACATATAATTAAAAATGGTGAATTTAGTGCAGAATGTTTTGCAATTATTAGGAAACTTCAAAGTTTTAAATATGAAATTCAAGATTTCAGTAAATTTGATGAAATATTATTTGAATTTGATGAGAATTATCAATGTGTTTATGAAATATTGAGTAATATTGATATTAAAAAGATTTTAAATCTTAAAATTGATAAATTAGGTACTAGATTTCAAGAAATTTTATTAAGATTAATTTATGATAAACTATGTAATTTAGAAGTTGATGGAGAGGATATATTTTTGATTGAAAGGTGGATAACTAATAAAGAGAAACATGAAGATACGTTTATAAGGATGTATTGCTATAAAATATATGGAGAATTCATCAAATTATTCAAAGACAAAGTTAAAGATAAGACAGGAGAGTATGAGCTAATAGATGACTACCTGATAAATAAAATGGACCAAAACATCAAAGATTATTATCAGATTTGAGAAAAAGGCGTGAACATAGACGAAGATAAAGAGCAAGTGACTATAGGGAAGTTTCCGTATATCTAATTCTCTCTTTCTATATATTTTCTTGTTTTTGTTTTAGAAATATAAATAAATATATCAATATTATATATACAAGTACATAAATCCTTTTATATTAAACAGCAAGGATGGGTTAGAAATAAAGATCGTAAAGTAAAGGAAAAAATAAACAAATCTAATAGAATTTTTCACCACCGTCTATAAACATACCTTTAAAGTTTTCATCACTTGGAAGGGTTGTATCTAAAGGTTTATATAAATACCAAGCTTTTAAAGCTCTAACAAATGATCTTACTCTTGCTTCCCTTAAAGAAGAACCTTCACCTGTTGATAAAAGGTTATTACCAGAAAAACATCCAACTACATAAATTGGAGAATTTGATAATCTACCAGTTTCAGAAATTAATCTAATTTGAGGTGGTTGTAAATTATTAACTTTAATAAGTCTTGTAAGTAATTTACCAGGTTCTTTAAATTCAAATAAATTAGAAATATCTGATTGTCTTGATAATATATGATTTGTAATAAATTTTTTAACTTCAGTTTCACCATCATGAATATAAATACCTGCAATAATTGATCTTACAGCATTTGAATAAGCTTCAGCTTTTGATAATTCAAAAGAATTTTCATTTTCACTATTTTTATTTTTATATTTAACAACATTAGATTCAGGAGTTGAAACTTTACGAATATATCTTAATCTACCATATTTGAAAAGTTTTGGTTCATTTGCTAAATATTTATCTAATTTTGAAACTGAATCTTCATCTATACCCCAAGAATTTTTAGCTACATCATATAAAGAATAATCACCAATATATGAATCTATTGCAGATTTAAGTATAGAAATTGGTAATCTTGGATAATTTGTTAATAAATATTCAGAAGTATAAAATGATAAAAGATGAGAACCAAGAATTGATAAATGAGTATTTGAAGAAATTTTTGAATCAGGTGTTGGACAAGTTAAAGATTTAACTAAAGTTGAAAATTTATAATTATTTGATAAATTTAGTCTTGCATGTAAAGAAACTATTGAAGGTATTAGTTTTGAATCATCTTCTGATAAATTTTTTAATTCTGAATTTGATTTATAATTTGTAAAATCAAATTTATTTTCAGGGATTTCAATTTGATTATTATTTAAATTAATAAATTTATTTTTAGCAGATTCATAAGAAAATTTATATTTTTTTGATTCGATTTTATTATTTGATACTGTATTTGAAGGGAGAGAAGTTGAAACCAATCTTTTAAAAATTGGAGATTTTAGTACAATTGCAGATTTTGAGAATTTGGCAGTAGTAGATGTTGATGATAACATTGTTTAAATAGATAATTGAATAAGCAATGAATTATATTATTATTGTGTATTATCCTTTAAAGTATCTGACAGTATGTTACGACTCTCTCTATCAACACTAAGTTCTGGTCTCAGAAAATACAATTACCTGATTTCCTGTAGCTTTTTTCCAGTTACTTGTTTTGGACACTGGAAAATTCAGAAAAAATGAAAAAAAATGAAAAAAAAAAAAAATTTTTGGAAAAAGCCAGAAACGGCACAAGTCGCGCGGACACCGCCAAAGCGTACGTGCGAGTTGTGCGCGGCACGTGACGCGGCACGTGACGTGTTTTTTGTTTCAATCGACGCGTCGATTTGCGGTTCTCGTTTTTTTCTTTTTTTTTTCTTTTTTTGTCCCTCGCTTTTTGCTTTGAGGGGAAACACACATTTTTTTGCAGAAGCAGCTCTAGGAGTGTTGAAGAGAGAGGAAGGTGGTGTTTGGACAAACAACTAGAACAATGTCACACGGCCATTATGCTCCAAAATGGGTTACCCCTCCTTCAGGTGGTTGGTTCTACACTCCAAAGAACCATCATACTAACGGTATAATTGCATTTGCCGGTTTCTTTGCGATTTTATACACTTTCTACAGACAAGCTGAAAGAGACACTTTCAATCCAAAAGACGCATATTCAGTTGAAACTGTTCAAAAATGGGATGCTGCTGCAAAAAAATAAGCACCGTATAATGCCAACCCAGTTTTCAGTCACTGAATATATCTAAAAAGATACACACATAACACAAGAACGATAAAATAAAATAAAAAAACAAAACAAAACAAAACAAAACAAAACATCGATACAAATAAACCATATTAAAATCATCCACCGCCTCATGTACAATAAAATACATTATCATTTGAAAATTGCAATTTTTGTGGATTTGGTTGGCCTTTTATCCTATCTATTTATATATATATATATTATACATGTAGATATAGTTAAAATATATAAAAATTATTTATTCTAATTATTCATTACAGTTTTAGTACACCCATGTGTGTATATGCACATATGTATATATGCATATATATATGGCTAACTTTTTATCTCCCTTGTATTGCCAGTTTTAGTAAAGATAAACTTTTAAATCTTTGTTTGCTTCTTTCAATTTCTTCAACAATTCAAATGTCTCTTTTGACTCTAAGACACTTCTTAACTTAGGATCAACGTAATTATCTAAAATGACAGCTTCAATTTCATCTGCGTGTAAACTATACTCAATGGTATCACTAAATTTACTTTGTCCTCTACCTTTTCCTCCTTTATTATCATTTTTATCCTTACCATCTTCGATACCGTTATTCTTTCTTTCATTCATTCTATCTTCATCTTGTTTAGAAATTTCAAGTATCTTATCAACTCTACCAGGTGTTGCATTAAGTATTCTACTCCAGGTAGTTTTCAACATTTTCAAATCTTGGCCAATTGGATTCTTACCAATTAACTTAATTGATCCACCTTCTAAATCTCTTGTAGCTCTATGAATATCACAAGCTCTAATTGCTGAAATTGATAAAACTAAAATAAATTTACGTTTAGGTATTTCAACAAATTTATTAAATTTTTTGTTGAATTTACGTTTAGTTTCAAATTTCTTAATTTTATTCCTTAATTTTTTAAATTCTTTTAAATCAGGTATTAAATTTTTTAAATATGTTTCAATAAATTTAGATAAGTTATTTAAATTTTTTTCACCAATATCACTAAATTCACTTGTATCCATTAAAATACTCTTGTTTAGATAATATTCCGATAATTCTAATGCTGATAATTCTGGATATATTTCTTTGATTTGTTTACTGATTTTTTCAACAATGATATCATTGGCTTCGTTACTTAATTCCTTTTTCTCCTTTTTCTCTTGTTCCATTTTTTGCTTTTTATTGGTCTTACTAATTTCATTATTCTTTCTTTTCTTACTAACTTCTACTTCGGTTTGTTCTAAAGATTTCTCCTCTGATTGTTCTTCACTGTCTTCTTCATTTTCTCCTGAACTGTTATTATCAATTCCTTCATCATTGATTTCAACACCTTCGTCATTTTCACTCAAATCGTACTCAATATCTAACCCATCGTCAAGTCCTTCAACGTCTTCGTAATTTGTTTTCTCCGCAGTCATGTTATAGTCTACTATACAGTATAGAACAATGCCAGGAAAGTGTATAAATGCCTTGCAAAAAGAAAGAAAAATTCAAAGAAAGAAGAAAAAAAAAAGTAGAAAAAAAAATTTTTTTTTCCCAATTTTCCTAATCGGGAACTCTCTGATAGGAAAATCGACATGTTGTTTCTTATAACATCAACATTACATTGACTACACCTGTACCAATTGGTAGGTGAACAAGACCCCTGATCAAACCACATATGTCGTCTGTAATCTCAACGCCTCAGCGACCTACAAACAGTACCCCAAATAGACAGCAGAGGAATAATTTGAGCTCACCACACACACCAAGGAAATCTTTAACACCAATAACTCAACATGCGCTACAAATGTCAACTACTCCGACAAGGAATAGATTGTTATTGACACCTACGAAGAACAAACAGAGTAAAATTTATGATCCACTTGAAGATTTGATATTGTTAGGTCAATTATTCTATAAAAAACAACATGAGGGAAAACAAGACGAATTGAAATTTGATGCTGTGCAAGATAATGAGATATTGGATTATAGCGATGACATGAATGACGTGCATGACAAAGAAGGTACTGAAAATAATGAATTATCAATAAATTTAAATAACCAAGGAAATGAAAACGTGAACGAACAAGAGAATGGCAAAGATTCAGTTATTTTTTCATCGCCTACTCCGAAAAATAACCAGTTTGCAAATAAAGTACCAAGTTTCATAAATAAAGATGTACGTGCATTTGCCAAAAATCTAAACACGTCAACAACTTTTGATCAATCTTTGAATATCGAGTCGTCTTTTAATTTGTCATCCGATTTAATAATAGAAAACGATACATTACCTATAACGCAAAGCCAAAGTCAAAGCCAAAGTCAAACTCAGGGTCAGCAAGTATTAATACAAGAAAATTTAGAAATTTCGTACCACGATTTTGATACTTCGAATATAGCTTTACCCGAGGCAATTGTTTCCAATGGATCTGGGATTTTTGGGGACTCAGATAATGAAGATAGTGATGACGAAGATGAAGATGAAGATGATAGCAGTAATAATGAAACTGATTTATCAGAAGACGATTTTGAAATTGGTGATAAAACTGTTAACAACGACGATTATGAAATGTTACCTGAATATGAAGTCAATGTATCTGACATTCCAAATGACGATGCTGACGATTTTGATTTATCTTTGATTCAACAGCATGAAAATTATATTACATTGAGGAATCAAAATAGAAATTTACTTAATAGGAAAGATAATAAAAATAGTAATAAAAGAAAGAACAAAGAAGCAAAATTTAATAAGAGAATGATTAAAAATTTAATTTTCAATAAGTTTAATATAAACGAAGACATTTTCAATGATATAAGTTATAAATTTATTGATAATGAGATTAATAATTGTATCAATAATAGCTATGATTTAAGGTTATGGCCTGATATAAGGAACGATGAAGAAGTTAAATTTGATTTGTTACAATCGATGGAGCAATGGGATTTAGAGAAAGTTAAATTGCTTGAAGGTGTTTTATTCAGTTATTCGAAACGTCGGATTATTAAATCTAGGAAACGTAAAGTAGATGAATTGGATAACGATGGTACAGGAAGAGAAGGAGAAGCAGTGCAAGAGGTCGAAGAGTTTCAAGAGGAGACCTTGAAAAATGATACCGAAGAGCCAGAAGGAGAGGAAGGAGAAGGAGACGGGGAAGAAGATATAGCGGATTTAGAGAATATGAATATTGATATAGAAATGGGGATTGAGTCATCAGAGGACGAAGAAGATGAGTTTGTGATACCATTAGCTGAAGAAGAAGAAGAAGAAGAAGAAGAAGAAGAAGAGGCGGAGGATGAGGAATAACAATAAGAACGAAGAAAGAACTTGTTTGTTTCTCCTCCCCTTACAGAGAACCGGGAGCTTCTACACCTTTGCTACTACTCTACAACCACCCACCAACTGTATACCCTTTGTATAATACGTAAAACACACAATATTACGAGTCTTCCAGCATTTCTTATTCATGTGACTTTTGTTTTTTCAAGTGGTTTCCTCGCTTAGCACAAACTGAAGATGATGAAGTCTGAGGTGACGATTTGATAGGAAGCGTGCATTCTCTGAGTAACAGGCTAGCCATGGACTATTCAGACTTACTGCCAGTTAATACCGACTGGAAATTGAAAATTCAAGAATTCCTCGACGAGGATATTCCATCGTTTGATTATGGAGGATTTGTAGTTGGTAGTGAAATTAAAAGTGCAACATTATATCAAAAATCTAGTGGATTTGTGTGTGGATTAACATTTGCGAAAGAAGTTTTCAAACAATGTAATTTAGAAGTTGAATGGTTTTCAAAAGATGGAGAATTTAACGAAATCAAAAGTAATGAGAAAAAAGTTATTGCTATTGTGAAAGGACCAGTTAAAAATATTTTACAAGCTGAAAGGGTTTCACTTAATTTAATTTCTAGATTATCAGGTATTACAACTAAAACCAGTGAAATAATTAAATTAAGTAAAGGTTTAAATTACAAAGGTTTAATTGCAGGTACAAGGAAGACAACACCAGGGTTAAGAATTTTTGAAAAATATGCAATGTTAATAGGTGGAGCAGATATGCATAGATTTGATTTATCAAGTATGATTATGTTAAAAGATAATCATATTTGGTCAACTGGATCAATTACGAATGCAATTGCAAATGCTAAAAAAGTTGGAGGTTTCTCAATTAAAATTGAAATTGAAGTTCAAAGTTTAGAGGAAGCAATTGAAGCTATTAAATCAGGTGGTGATATAATTATGTTAGACAATTTTACATGTGAAGAATTGAAAAATGTTAGTAAATTATTGAAAACTGAATATCCAGGTAATTATTTATTAGAATGTAGTGGAGGTTTAACAGTTGATAATTTAAAAGATTATTTATGTAATGATATTGATATTTATTCAACTAGTAGTATTCACCAGGGTACTTCAGTTATTGATTTTAGTTTAAAAATTAATAAATAGAGTTTATATTTGATAATATTATTTATTAAAGAATATATATGATATATGATATATGATATATGATATATGATATAATTATAATTATAATAATTAAATGTATGTAGATAGTATATATATATTATTATTATGCATTGAACTGAACACAGTCAGGCCAAAATAATGATTTTTTTTTTAAAAAAAAGAATATGTGGAAAAGGGAGATGTTGGAATAAAAAATTTAACACAGTTATTTTCTTCATCTAGAGTATGTTCACCGCCCCATGTATTCCTTTCTATACAATACAATAGGAATTGTTTATATTTTTATGTTTCTGTCTAAATTATTTCAATCAAAAAAAAAAAACAACTATTTTGGTAGTGATTTCTCTTGTTGTTCCTTTTGTTTTTGTTTTGCAACAACGTAAACTAAACCTGCTAAGAAACCAACAAAAATTGAAGAAATTGAAAAGAAATTAATTGGAGCATCGAAAAAGATTAAACCAGATAAAGCGATTGGTAATTTATTTAAAGCACCAACCATTGAATAAGTTGTTGAAGAAGTAACTCTAATACACCAACCGGAACAATAAGATATACCAACAGAAGTTGCACCAGAAAGAATCATTGCGAACCAAACAGAACCTCTTGAATCAGGTGGGAAATTTAAATTTAAATTTGCAGCAGACCAATCTTCTAATAACAAAGAAGCAACTAATAAAATTGGAATTGATAATAAATTATTATAAAACATTGTATCAAAATCTTTAAAATTAGTTAAAGTAATTCTTTTCCTCATAAATAAAACAAAAGCTGCAGAAGAGAAACAATTTAATGCCATCCAGAAATAACCAATACTTAAATTTAATGAACCAGTTGTTGCATCTGTATCACCATAAGTTGCAATAACTGATGAGAAAACCATTAAAATAAATGAACCTAAAGCCATTGAAGTAACTTCACCACCAAACCATAAAACTTCACCATAAGCTATAAGGATAATAGTTAAATTTTTAAAAATTGTATAAACTGGTATAGATAAAGTTTTTAAAGCTTTTGATGATGTATAAATCATAACAACTAATAAGAAAGCAATTGGTGACCATTTTTTAGCTTCATTTAAATTAAAAGGTCTGTGTTTAGCAAATCCCAAATATCTTAAAGGTTCTAAAACTGATAAACAAACAGATGCTTGAACTGCTAAAAGGAAGAAGTTAAGGTTAAAACCGTGACCTGAAACAACGTATTTGTTTGTAACTGTCATAAGAATTGATGAAGCACAATAGCATACAATTGAAACAGGGCCGGAATTGACTAAATGGGCCAAAGCAGAAGATGGCATTTCGGCGGATCCAGATCCAGATCCAGCAGCTCCAGCGGCCGCAGCAGGTGAATTATCTTCATTGTGTCTCTTCTCAGACATTGTGTGTGTATGTGTGTGTTGGTGTGTGTTTCTGGATCAAAACAAAGCAAAACATGTCTCGGTGGCAGCTCAAGTGGGAAACTTTTAAAGTTTTCTCTCTTTCCACGAAAAAACAAACAAAAAAAGAAAAAAAAAAAAAACTCGCGAATTTTGTCGCGCCTTTTTTCCCAAATTTTTCACATTTTTTCGTAGTGAAAATTCGTGTCGCGTCGCGTCGCGTCGGTCGGCGCGCCGATAGACGCTGTTTTTTTTCATTTTTTTTTTCAGTTACTGGTTTATTTTGTATAGTATACACACACATTACAAACTAGAGAGAAATAGGTAGATTTTATATATACGCTGGGATAATAGTAAAACGCTGCTGATAGCTGACTGTCGACGTCTCAACAAACGACACGCCTAAAGCAACGTTATTAATATTACTAGGATATATCTAAATAAATTAAGCTGAAACTGAAACGGTGATTTCAACATCGACACCTGGTTCAATAGTTAAAGAAGTAATATTCTTAATAACTGATGATGGTGCTTCTAAATAGATACATCTTTTGTGAATTCTCATTTCGTAATGTTCCCAAGTTTTAGAACCTTCACCATTTGGTGTCTTTCTAGTAGCAATTGATAAAGCTTTAGTTGGGATTCTAACTGGACCTTTCTTCTTTAAATGTTGTGCTCTTGCTGAATCGATAACATTTTTAGAAACTTTTTCTAATGCTTTGACACTAGTAGAAGTTAAAGTGATTCTGACTTTGGTAGTTTCTTCTTGTTGTTGGATATCTTTCTTTTCTTCAGACATGGTTAAGGGTGATTGAGACGTTAAATGAGCAAAGTCAAAAGAGGTAAAAGGAGAAGCAAGAAGTAGAGTGTCAGAAAAATTCAGTTCTATATTCAGTAATACACAGTAGTGAAAAATTTCAATTTCTTGTTTTTTCCCGTCTACACAAAGAAAAAAAAAAAAAACTTTTTCGCGCGTCTGCACAGAAGTTTTTTTCTTGTTATGAGGAAATACTGAAAAAAAAAAAAATAGAAATAAAAAAGAGGGCTGCCAGCCCTGGCCGCACACACGTGACACGCACGTGACCGCTAGAACACAGTTCCATCAGCATCTAACTCAATAGGTGGTGGACCAGTTGTACCTCTTTTGATGAATGCAATACGACGACCACTCTGCCAGGTGCCTGCTTCAATCAATTGAGGCAATGTAAGACCGGAGTTCATAGACTCATTGACTAATGGTAGCAATCTGTCCAAAAGACAAATCGTGCAACTTCTCCATTCAATGATTAACTCGTTGTCAGGTTTGAAAACTGGCGTAGTTTTACCGTTTCCACATTTATTAAACTCAGGTTTGATTTTCAACACTTCGAGATCAATAAATAACCCACCATTCCTATATTCTGGTAATCCTGTCATCAAATTACTATTTTTTATAGTGAAACCAAAATCAAATAACGGTTTCATCAATGAATAACACAACCACTGTGTTAACTTATGAAATGTAACAATTTTACCTCTTAAAATCCATGCATCTCCAATAAAATAATCTTTATATTTCATTCTACCTTCTCTTGGCCAAATTGGTAACAATCCTTCAATCAAAACTTCCCACAACTCTTCAATATCAATTTCTTTATCAGGATGTTTTATCATTAAATAGTCAATCAAATCACCTGGTCTACCATTACCAAAATATTTACTACCCTCATCACTAATCAGTGTTTCACCTAATTTTTTAAGTAATTTCAACCTGCCTTCAAATCCGTTAATTGAATTTTCCTTGAAATCAATTTGTAACCCTTGCATTAACTCCTTGTCTGTTAATTTAACTAGTTTCTCTCCGTTAACCTGACAACTTTCATTACCGAAAACTCCATCTTTAAACATATATAAACTTGCAATTGCAATACCTTCACTTCTACCAATAATTTGCCCACTACCGGGCTCTTCAAACTTCCAAACATTACCTGCTCCAGCATCTAATAAAACACTAACAACAAATAAATCAATCAACCGTTTACAAACTTCTAATTCATCAATACCCGGATTAGATCTCCATTCATCGATAAGTCTCGGTAACCTCTCCTTGTCACCTTTATTAAAATGTTGAAATCTGCCATGAATCGGAATATCAGATAATGATTCCTTGGTAGGATATCCTTGCTTAATGGTTTCAATTACAAACGATACAACATTTCCCATTTTTTCTAAATCAACATCGAAAAATTGTAATCCATTCTCTTGGATTAACTTATCTGTAGGACTGTTGGTCTCTCTAACCGATCTGATGCTGTACAAGTACTTGATTTCTTCCGGAACTGTCATTGCTGTAGTAATTGTCCCTTCTACTGTCACTGCTACTGCTGCTACCCAATATATCTCCCCTTTTCTTCACCTTCTGCAACCCGTTGTCCAAAACAATCGGACACTTGTGTCTTTTTATACTTTACGATAAGCAACGCTTGCACGGAGCAACACGGCGCACACACGGGTTTAGCCGGCCATAGCATTTTTCACTGAAAACGAGGAAAAAAAAGTGAAAAAAAGTGAAAAAAAGTGAAAAATCTGGAGTTTTTGCTGAAACTTTCCCCTATTTTCCCACTTTCAGCAGGGGGAACAGTACCCGGAAACAAGGGACAATAGGACAATAGGGAATCAGGACAAGAAAAACGATGTCAGGGGCTGCTGTGAAACGCTTGGGCAAAGTAAAACCAATCAAGCTACTCGGTCTGCCGTTTAGTCGCAACAACCAGTTTGTGAAACCGGTTATATCTAACAACGAGATTAAGAGTTTTCTAGAGTCTTCAATAAATACCTTTCCATTGACATTGGTCGTAAATAACAAAACCAACGCATTCAGTTACCATTTAAAACGAATAGTTGATGACCTAACTACCCAAAATGATACTATCAATGAAAACTTAGGCATAGCAAATTCAACAGTTAAAAAAAGAGATCCAAATGATCTACCTTTGAATATCGATTACAATATTATAAACAGTCGTAAAAATTTAATATTATACAACAATTTCATTAAATTGTATCCTATAAAATCATTGGCAAAATATACTCCCAGTCCCAAATCAAATGAAAATATCGAATCAAATATACTCTTATTATCATTTAATGAAACTGCACTGAAAAATGATTCAGTAACACATTTTATCAAAACATTTAATGAAAATTTTGAAACATTTTTCTCAATAAATGCTTGCATTTTAAACAGTCACATTTTCCCGTTTTTGAAAAATCTTAGCCGTACAAAATCTGATAATATATCGGTTAACATGTACAATATTGCTGCAATGGGATTGACCAATGTGAAGAAATTGGATTCAGGTACAATCATATTGACTAATTAGCGTAGTAACTATACCGACCGCTTCCCTATCCTCTCTTCTCTCTTCTCTCTTCTCTCTTGTATATATACAAACTGTACTTTTATTTATTACCACTATTACCACTATACTTACTATACTTTCATGTTTATATTATTTATTTATATAATTGGCTATATCTTGGGCAATACTGCTACTTGCAGTTTTAGCATTCTGTTCAAACGCTTGCTGATACCTATCCTGAATTGACTTAGTTACTTCATCTGCATCACGAACCTCTCCCTGTCTATCTTCTTGAAAAGTGTATTCTCTTTCACTGTCTTCTAAATCTATTAACCCATGTTCATATCCTTCAATTTCTTCTTCTTCTTCATCATCATTTTCAACGTCCGATAAAACATCAACTGAATCTTTTGGTTTTTTGTCTTTTAAACCCAAATCTTTCATTAAATGTGTCAATTGTCTATCCTTTTCTTTTAATTCTTTATCTTTCTTTTCTTTAATTATTCTGTCCCTTTCAGATTGATAAAATTCATTATACTCATCAACTTTATTATCAACACATTTAAGAAATTCATCAAATCCTTCACCTGTAAATGATGAAACTCCAACTATATCTAAAGTCGAATAAAATTCTTCCAACATTAAACTCATTGAATTAATTAATGATGACATATAACCTGAATTACCTGTATTACTATCATCACTAAATTCATTACTATTTAAACTTTCTTGAAATTTCTCAAAATCTTGCATCCAATCCTTTGCAAATTCATGCTTCTTTATATCTGTTTTATTGAAAACTACAATCATTGGTAATTTTGTTTTATATAAAATTGAACACGCATATAACATATTTGACATAAAAGTTGTAGGATTTGAACATCTTGGAGTATCTATTATATAAGCTATAACTGTTGGAAATTCAGTTGCAAAAGATTCTGTTATAATACTACCACTTGCAGACCAAACAAAACATTCAATTTGACCAGGTGTATCAACTATACAATGATTAAAATTATCTTTACGTTTATTTACAATTGATAAAACTTGATCGATTTTCGTACTAAATAAATTCAAACTTGTAACAATTGCACCATTTGGCCCTAAATTGTAATTCTCCATTACTTTCTTATAATTAATAGAGTCCCTTATATCTATATTACATCCAAAAGGAACTTTTAAAACTGCTGGATCTAAATTTATAACATATGGAGGATTCTTCTTCTCGTGTAAATACGAGTTTAGCCTTTGAACAAAAGTGGTTTTACCACTACCTGCCATTCCAATACATATAATAGTAGCCGGCATCTTGCTGTATAGTCACTAGAGAGAGCCGTTCACCGTACAACACAGAGATTGCAAACTCAAATGTAAAGAAAAGGATCAAAAAACCAGAAAAACCAGAAAAAAAAAATTTTTTTTTTGCCACTCAAACAGGTTTTCAACACTTTTCTGTGTCTTTTTGCAAAGCAAACTGCAACAAGAAAGACAAAGCTGAAGAACTGTGTAGTGGTTGCAGCATTTGTGGCCAACACCCCCTGCTGAAGTAGCACACAGCACCTCTTGTACACTATCTGGTCTTCTCCGGCTCTTGTCCATACAGTATTCCTCCAGGACCAGGCCACCGGTATCTCCGTCACCGGGCTTCCCCCCAAACTGGACAAAAAATCCAGGAAATTTTTTTTTGTCCCTTTAATACACTTCTTTTCTTAAAGCAAAGCCAGTTTGATACTGCAATTGCTGCATTCTGTAACACACCACATCGAAGCATGCAAACCGAACTGCCACAACACCAGCCCCAATCTTATTACATGAACAATGACATGGACGACGAGTTGTCGTCTTCGTTGAACGCCAGTGCCAACGATGTGTTGAACAACTATTCACTAGATAATCAAAGTCAACAACAGCCACAACAAAATTCTCCTGACTCTCCAATATCCAACTCGCCACCTGTAACAGACCAGCCATATTATGTCAACGCCAAGCAGTATCATCGTATATTGAAACGACGTATTGCTAGGGCTAAACTTGAAGAACATTTGAAAATTCAAAGGGTACGTAAACCGTATTTACATGAATCAAGACACAAACATGCTATGCGTAGACCAAGAGGTCAGGGTGGACGATTCCTTACAGCTTCGGAAATTGCTGAACTTGAAAAAAAGAGTCTGGCTTCAAACAATAACAGCAATGACGACGACGATGACGTTAATAATAATAATAATAATAGCAATAGCACTAACAATAGCAATGACAACAATAACAATAATGACAACAGTCCAATTATTGATAACATCAACAAACAATCTGCAAAGAGTGATGTTAAATCTTAGCTTTCGTTGTTTCTCCCCAAAACTTTACTATCTCCATCCACACTTATATTTAATACCATCCAACATATACGTCCTAATTTTGCTTTAAATCTATTTTAATGTGTTTACTCTCTGGTATCCACCATTTCTTCCCTTCTCTCTCCAACTTCCTTGTTGTTTTTATCGTTTTGTCGTTTCCCCTTTTGACAATTTTCGACTCGTTTTATCCACATTTTCCAATACATACATATACATATATATATATATATATATATATTTACATTACTTACAAACATATCTTATATAACTTAATTAAATAAAATCTTACATTAATGAATTGATAATTACTTTACTCTCATCGTCTAACTGTTGCATTATTTGATACATTGCTTGCTGATCTATTTTCTTGATTTGTATCTTAAAATAATCAATTAATAAATTCTTATCTTTAATCTCAGATATAGGATCAAATGATTTCTTCGATATAATATTCAATTTATTAAAACTTGAACCAAATGTAAAATCTTCATTATCTATATCAACTAATAATTCTTCATTTTCATTCATACTCTTATAATTTAATATAGATTCACTATTAATCAATTTTAATACTTCATTAAAGACTTTAATAATATTCATCTTATTATAATTTTCGACTATTAAATTAGTTAATCCAACAACTAATATTTTCTTATCAGTTAAATTATTAAATTTATTAATATTACCTAAAATAAAATTATTTAATATTTGTTCAAATAACCCATTTTGAATATTTTCAAATATTTCAATTATCATATTACTATCCCATTTATTATTACCAATATATCCTTTATTATCTTTTGTTAAACATGATAATTTACTTAAAAATATAATAAACCTTTTAACAAATTTCTCAGTTTTCATGTTCTTTAATCTAGTTAATAATATAATAAATATCTCTTTTAAATATTCTCTTAATTTATTAATATCAATATTAATTAAAATAGTCTCTAAAAATTCAAATCCTAATATATCATTCTGTTTTGATGTTATTAACCTTTGATAAATACCTAATATAGGTGTAATACTATTAGAATCATTAAATATTATTGGTTTAAATTCAATAATTGAACATAATAGTCTTTTTATTGCAGGTATATTACCTTTATATTCCCAAACTTGTGGTGAACATAAAGGTTTTATTAATTGTTCATATTCATTAGGTATATCTTCATTTTGTGGATAATTCTCTAAAATATATGATAATATTTGAAATGAATATGGTATAAATTCTTGAATATCTTGTCCTAAAATTCCAAATAATGTATTCTTTAAAATTTCAAAAAAATTCTTAATTCCATTCTTATAATATTTTAATATTATACAAATAGATTCAAATGTATAATGTGAAAATTTTGGATTTGATGGATTTTTAGATATTATTTCAACAATTTTAATTAATTCTTGTAAAATTGTTATAATACTTTCATTAAATGAATCTTGTTTAATTAATAATATTCTCATTATACATTTCATCAAAAATTCATTCTCTGATAATTTCTCTGGTGAATCTCCCATTTTAATTATTAATTTAAATAATTTTTTCAACAAATTATTACAAACTTCATTATTTAAATCATTCTTATTAAATAATAATTCTTGATTATTAACTTGTGGATTTCTTAATGATAAAATTTTTTCAATTGTAATTGCTGTATATGAATAAACAACATAATGTTCATCATCAAAATTATTACTTAATAATGATAATGTTTCAATTAATTGTTCTTTAGTTAATTGATTTCTAAATATATAAATATATTTAATTGAATCAACTTTCAAAATTGGATTAATATCTTTACTAATTAAATCCGGATAAATAAATTCACTAAAAAAATTAATAACGTCAACTAATAAATTAGTACTTGTAATACCAGAATTTGTTATCGATCCTTTTGATGCAATTGAATTAAATAAATAAATAGAAATATCTTTTAACTTCCAGTTATTATTTGGATCTTCATTATATTTCATTAAATAATGATTTATATATCCCATCAATATATTAGTTACTAAAGTTTCATTAGATTCTTTTAATGAACGTAAAAATTCAGTTGTAGATCTTCTACGACTATCAATATCTGAACCTTCTAAATCTCTTCTAATAAATTCAATTGGATCATCTTCAAACATTTCTAAATCACTTTCTCTTAATTCAATATTTGGTAAAATGATTTTCTCTGTAATTTGTTTAATTGCTTCATCATTATTAAATAATTGATTATATTTTGGTATATTTACAACACATGTCATAAATTGTAAACTTTTAGATACTAATATATCATTTTTTTGCTGTAATGATATAGTATTTAATAAATCCCAAATAATTTCAATCGACATTTCAATAAATTTAGTAAATTCTTCTTCATATCTAGTTGTATATAATTGAATTAATTCACAAATATTGATTTTAACCTGAATAACTAAATCCATTTCATTATCTTCATCTTTATCTTCTAATAATAAATTATGAAATTTCAAATATTTCAATAAAATAGTGATACCAATATTCATATTATCTTCAAAAAATTCAGGTATATCCTGACAATTTAAATCATAGTAAATTTTAACTAATAATAATAAATTTTCAAATAATAATTTTAATTTATTTTTATCTTGTAAACTTGAATCAATTAATAAATCAATATTTTTTAACATTTCCATAAATGGGATAGCAAATTTATCTAGTACCATTTTAATTTCTAAAAATAGTTCATCGGATCTAAACAATGGTCTCCATCTTTTAAAGATTGAATGTGCAACTTTTAAAACACCTTTATTAATATTTAAATCTTCCAATGTTAATTTGGATACTAACTCATCAATCAATCCACCCCATAATTCAGGGAATTCACTTTCTGCAATTAAACTGACACTTTCACCAATTTGAATTTGAAGTGAATCCGGTAATACAATCATCAAACTAACAATTTCTTGTTTAATCATATTAACATCGTTAGTAGATATTTGATAATTACCATTCTCATCAATCCATTTTCTTTTAATCAAATTTTTAAAATATAATGCACCTGCTAAACGTGTTGATAATGGTATACTGTTGTTGGCAATAACGTGTAATAAGGAAATTGGGAAACCTTCTTGTGTTTCCATATTTTTCAACACGGTTTCTGCTTCTTTGGCAGACCCTGGTTGTAAAGATTGCTCTAAAATCGTGACAATTCCTTGCAATTCAGCCATTATATCCTATCAATGTTTTTGCAATTCTCCAAATAATATCTATAGGTATATATTCCAATGTATATACAGCTGCTGTGTGAAAGAAGAGGAAACAGCAAAGGCAAACAAAAATGATTCAAAAGAAAAAGAAAGGGAACTTCAGCTTGAAAAAAAAAAATTTTTTTCGTGAACTTTCTATTCATCAAACACATTTTACACGTCGTTTTTGGGTTCTGAACAGTTTTCTGGTAAACTGATACAGTTTGTGAGATAACAAATATATTATTTTACAAAGTGAATCTATCTTTCAATAAATAATTATCAAAGTAAATATATAAACAAACAAACAAACAAACAAAAAAACATAAAACTAGACAGATGTAAACAAATAAACGGTTGTTTTCTTCTTTACTTTTCAGGCAAATTACCAGTCATCATCTTCTTCATCTTCTTCATCATCACTTTCCCTACGTGCATGTTGTCTTATGGCTGCTGCTAAATCACTTGCCATTGTAGTTTCTTCTTGTTTTTTCGTATTCAGAGCAGCAGCCAAACCACCTGCTATATTTGCATTACTATTGGTAGTACTTTCAACCTGTACAGGAGTAACATGATTAACAGTTGGTGGTGATACATTGGAAGCTGTAGATGGTGCATCACATTCTTTAATATACGCAGTTGGAACCCATCCTTCTGTTGTTTCATCTAATGTTTTGGCTAATGACCATCCACTTGGTTCAGTTTGTAAAATATAAACTATATCTCCTTTGGTTAATGGCATTGAACCATTGGCGCCTGGATAGTCATATTCTGCTCTAAATGTTGGCCATTTAGGTTTGGATACTGGAGGTGGAGGAGGAATAGCTGGAGTTGGGATTACAGCAGCTGCCGCTTGAGGTTGTGTATATGCTGGTTGTTGTTGTTGTTGTTGTTGAACAATTGGTGTTGGTGCAGGTTTACGAGCTCTTGAAACAGGAGCTGTAGGTTTTGGTTTAGAAGATAACCTTGGTTTATTTGCTGCAGAAGGTGGTGTTGGAATTTGCTGTCTAGAAACAGGTGGTGCAGGTCCTTTATTTTGCTGCTGTGATGATTGTTGTACTGGCTGTTTATAAGCTGCTGATGCTGCATTTACAGATGACGTAAATCCCTTTTCAGCTCTAACACGTTCTGCAGTTCTTTTATAAGCAGCAATCCTATCACCTGAAAATACTGTTTTAGGTTCAGGGAATGGTTTACTAGAAGCGGAAGCATCTGCACCTTTTCCAACAGAGACCGTACTTGATTTATATGCATCACTTTTATCAGTACTTGTTGCAACTTTAAATTTAACTGTATGTTTCTTACCTGGTTTTTTACAATATGTAATAGATGATCCAATATTAATTTTAATTGAAGGATTTGATTTTTTAAATCTGGCTAAAATTTCAGTTTTAAATAAACAATTAATAAATAAATCTGGTTCAGTTCTGGAATGTAAATTAATTGCAACCCAATCATCTGCTAAATTAGAAACTGAAATTTCATTAATTGTTTGAATTGCTTTATTAAATTCAATTGTATATTTAGCTTTATTATTAACAACTGTTTGACCAACAACTATAAATTTTTTATCTTGTGTTATAATGAAAATTTTTGGTAACCTTTGAGAAGATCTACCAAATTTAGAATGTAATTGTTCACCTTTTGCAGAAAATTGGACTTTTTCACGTAAACCAATTGCATTCATAATAAATTTACCAAAACCTCCAGTTTTATCATTACAACCTAAATAATCTCCATAGAAAGCACGTGATCCTAATAAAGAAAATCTTCTTCTCTGTTTTTTACCATAAATGATTTTATTACCATAATCTCTCATATCGGTATATTGATTTTTAACAGCTGCACCTTTAGTTTTAATTCTCCATAATCTTTGAATAATTTTAGCTGCTTCTTCTCTTTTTCTAAGCCATTTTCTACATGCTCTTTGAATAATTTTAGCTTTATTTGCCCAATAATTTTCTCTTAAATCTTCTAATGCAAATAAAGTTTCAGGTTTTTTAATAAAAATTTTAGTAACACCTAATTGCCATTCTGATTTATCAAATTTAGAATCTGTTAAAATAATTTCAGTTGCAGTTCTTGCATCACCTTGCCAAATATATTCACCTGCATATGAAGTTTTAATTGATAAAAGGTAAAATCTTTCAACGAATTTTTCAAATGTTTGTCTATAAGCAAAACCTGCTCTTCTAATTCTAACATTTTCTTTTAAACCTAAATATTTAACTTGATGTAAAACAGCTTTTGTATCATATTCTGTTGCTGATCTATGTTGATTTGGTTTAATAGTTCTAATATATGAAGGTGTTGCTTGAGATAATGTATCAACTAATAAATTAGCAGAAGTTTTGATTTTATCACCAGCAGTTGGTGGTCTTCTCTTATTTCCTTCATCAACTTTATTTGGGAATAATACTTTAAGAAATGAATCTTGAGAAGTTTGTAATAATTCTAATAAATCTTTTAATAATTGATCTTTATTTTTATCTGTCATTGATGAAATATCATATGTAACATCACCTGCATAATGTTTAATAACAAATTTACTACCTCTTAAATCAAAATGTTGATTTGATGAAAGCATATTTAATCTTTGAGCAAATGATTGATCTGCAGCTGAAGAATCTGCATGAGCTGTTGCACATGCATCATTTAAAGCAGCAAAAATTCCAGGAGGTCTTTTAGATTCAATTAAATCACAAACAATTTGATTATTGAAAAATTTAATTGGAGTCCATTGAATTTGTTCTTTAACATATTCATCTTGTTCAGATTTTAAAGTTAATTGAATGAAAATTTGTTGTAATTTTTCATTAACATAATTAATACATAATTGTTCAAATGAATTATGATCAAAAATTTCAAAACCGTAAATATCTAAAATACCAATAGATTTAAAAGTTTCAACATGATTTGAAGCAAATGATAAATTAACTCTATCGACAATCCAATCGAATAAATTATTATAAATACCCATTGCTAATGCATCTTTAACAGCAGTTGCTTGAGTTGGATTTAAAGGAACGTGATAAATTGAACCTCTTTTCATACCATGAGAAGTTTCCATTGTTCTTTCAGTTAAAGCTTTACATAAAAGTTCTGCATCAACTTGCAATAAATAAGCAACAAAATTTGTAACAGAAGAATCTCTAATTTTAGAATTACCTTCTTCATCTTCGATAAAACTTATATTACCTATCCATAAAATTGCTGATAATAATCTGAAAACGTTATCTTTTTCATCTTTTGATAAACCAATAATATCCATTGCTTTTATAGTTTCTTTAAAATCATTTTGATCATTAATTGAATCAACACTTGTACAACCTGCAGCTGCTGTATAAATATATTGTTCAGGTTGTTGAATACCATATATTTGTCTATAATTATCATCTGCTGTTTTAGTTAATTGATAAAAAATATGAAAATTTCTTTCATTTTGGATTTGACCAACAATTCTTTGTTTCTCTAAAAGATAATTAGTTATATTAGCACTAACAGGTTCGAAAGCTTTATTAAATTTAATTTCTAAATATTTACCATGCCTTGAAGAATTATTATTTCTTAAAGTTTTAGCACAACCAAATGATTCTAATAAAGGGTTAGTTGCTAAAACCATTTCTTTAATTCTTTGAATTTGTGTAGAATTACTTAAAGATCCAGAAACTTCTGCAATATATTGCATAATTCTTTTAGCTGCTTCAGTTTTACCTGCACCTGATTCACCAGAAATAATAACACATTGATTATCATTATAAGCAATCATATTATGGTACATATTTTCAGCAATTGCATAAACGTGAGGTGGAACTTCTAATCTATTTTTATTTTTATAACTTAAAAGTATTTCCATTGTATAAATTCCTAAATCTCTAAAAGGATTAACAGAGATCAGAACATGTCCAATATAAGTATAAATAATAGCATTTTCGAATCTTTTCTTTAAATTATCATTAATTGATTCATCTGTAATAGTTGATAAAAGTGTTAAATCACTAACACCGACTTCCTTTTTTTTGGTATGTTCATATTGAGCTTTTTTAATACCTGTAGAGTTAGAATTTGAAGAAGCTACAGCAGATTTTCTAACCGGTGCAGAATTTTTCTGTCTTGATCTTTTATTAAATCCCATCATCTTTGAAATAATCTAGTAGTATACTGAGAATAAACAATTAACACGAAGGAAAGCACAGGGGAATTGGAGAGGAATGACAATAACAGAAAAAAAGAAAAAGAAAAAAGTCTAAAAAGTAGCAATCAAAAAGAAACACGAAACAAAAACAATTTAATAACTAAGTGAACAAATGAAGTAGATGAAATTGTAAGTTAAATGAATAAATGAAGTATATTAGGAGGCAATTAACACAGGAGCAAAAACAAAAAGGGGAGGAACAAGATACCACACAAAGCAAAATACAAAGTCTGTGTAATTCTTAAAAGTGTCTGCACTGCTAATTGAACAAGATCTGTGTTCAAACCGATTGGTTGCTGATTGTTGAAGAAGAAAAGTGCCAGTCTTGCAAAAGAAGGCAACAAACCTTGATTATCTACGTAGACTCCGGAACGAGTGGCAAAGCCATTTTTTTTCCCTTTTTTTGTGCACAATGAAAAAGAAGCTGAAAACCCAGCGACGCGTCGCTCACGTGACCTGCTGCTGCTTGAGCAAATATTGTGTGGAATTGGGTGTCCTGGGGCTGCAATGCTGGCAAGGACCCTTCTTTCACTGCTATATACACTTCTTCTTCTTCTTCTTGTTTGGTTTCTCTTTTGCTGTATTTTTTATCCAGCAATTGTTTCCAGTTGTGTATTGGCTAGCGTGTATGTGCATCTACTGATAATATGTATGTATATACCAATATGTGCGGTGCGGCCGATCGACGCTCCGGGCATCGATATCTCCGCATTCGGTAATTGATTGAAATAATGACAATAATGATCATGTTATACAGACATTTGAAGCAAATAAATTTTTTTTCCTCCATTTTTTTGTCTTGCCAACTTCGATTATCTTCTTTTTTTTTCCAGCTTTGAACAGTGAGTGAAAATAACGTTTAAATCATGGGACTTGCAGTAGAACTTGAAGATTATTTCTCGTTTCAAATATTTTTCATTATTTTAAGGGAAACTATTGAAGCTGCAATAATTGTATCAGTTTTGTTAACGTTTATAAATCAAAATTCACATGATCCGATTTCAGGTAAATTAATATTAGACCAAGCAACTATTAAAAATATGAAATTTCAAGTTTGGCTAGGTGCAATTTCAGGATTTTCAATTTGTTTAATTATTGGTGCAATATTTATTTCGTTATTTTATTTTATTGGTACAGATTTATGGTCATACGCAGAAAGAATATGGGAAGGTTTTTTCTCAATATTATCCAGTTTAATTATTGCTATGATGGGTGTTGCATTATTAAGAATCAATAGTATGAAAACCAAATGGAAAGCAAGTTTAGCAAATTCATTTTCTCAACAACAACAACAACAACAACAAAATTTTCAGCCACAAATCCAATCACAAATTACAATGAACGATAATGAAAATAATGAAATGAATAATGAAAATGTACAAGATAGTACAACATTAGAAGAAGAAGAAGAGGAAGAATTAATTGATGAAGAAATAAATATAAAGAAGCAAAGTTTAAAAGATAGATATTTTTTAGTATTTTTACCATTCATTACAACATTACGTGAAGGATTAGAAGCCGTTGTTTTCATTGGAGGTATAGGAGTTAATCAACCAATGAGTTCATTTCCACTTGCTATAATATTTGGAGGTTTATTAGGTTTTGCGATTGGATATATATTATATAGTGGAGGTAATAAAATGTCGATTCAATATTTTTTAATTGGTAGTACATGTTTCCTTTATTTAGTTGCAGCAGGGTTAATGTCAAGAGGGTTTTGGTTTTTAGAATTAGAACAGTTTGTTAGAAGATGTGATGGACAAGATCCAAGTGAATCAGGTTCAGGACCTGGTAGTTACGATATTGCTAATACAATTTGGCATGTTAATTGTTGTAATGGATTAACAGATGGAGGATGGATGATATTTAATGCATTGCTTGGATGGAGTAATACAGCAACTTATGGATCAGTTTCATCATATTTACTATTTTGGTTGATTATAATTATAATGTTGAAAACGAGATTAATTTTTGAGAAAAATGGATTTATTAGTATAATTCCAATTAAATGGCAATTAAAGAAAATTAATAAACGTATGAAATTGAATGATTTATTAGTAAAAGAAATTAATGAATTAAATAGTAGAGTTGGTAGTATTACAGATGCTGATACCGATACTGATAGTAATATTTCATCAGCCAACGATAATACCCCTTTCCTAAATTAGCATATAGTTGGTTTTTCGTCTTTGCTAGCTGATGTTATTGTGTCATGATATTAATGGATAAATGGTTTTCTTGTGACATGTTTTTGTCTGCAGAATCCAACTACATAGTATGTATAGTGTGTATATGGAAACCAACACGGAAAAACCAATTTTTTTTTTCTCATTTTTTTTTTTTTTTTTTTGGAGAATTATGCAAGGGTCCGGATTAATATACGCAAGTGTTGGTTCTTTTGCTGTATCAACGGATAAATTTGTTCTTTCTCTTGCAGCTAGCCAGTACAAGGGTGTAGCTGTATACAGAGCAGAGCCGATGAAAAAGGTAACAAAGTTTTGGAAATACGAACTAGACGAATGATAATGCTATAGATTTTCCGTATGTTTGGTGATATTATGAAGGAAACAGATAAAATATAAAATATAAAATATAAAATATAAAATATAAAAGATAAAAGATAAAAGATAAGGAGAGTGGATCATGTTATTAGTACAATTAATGCCACAAAATATTATTTAATATATATATATATATATATATATATACATAAATATGCAATAAAGCAAAGATTTAATCACTGGCTAGCAAAACTTAAACGGGTGGGAACTCGACACTGCCTGTTAAACAGGTAATCATTTCATCATCTGCGTTGTAAGCTCTTGCAAAAACTGTATATTTACCAGGAGGTACTTCATTAGGTATTTCAACTTCTTTTGTTAATTTATAATCACCTTTATTAATTGGACATGTCATATCAACGTTTGGTAATTCTTCACATAAATCATAAGTTTGAGTTAATAATTTTATATAACCGTAATTAACGATAACGTCAACGTAAGCACCGTCTACTATATCAACGTTAAGGAAACCTGAAGCGGTAATTGTCAAATTGGCACCTCTTTCAGGCGGATTTGGGTAAATATCGACCGAATATAAATCAAGTGATTGAGAATTGGATACATCACATTGCTCTACTGGTGAATCTCCAGGAATTGGTTTATTGATAGGCAGTAACGAAGAGATAGCAAGTGAGGAGAGGTAGGATAAGTACGAGAGTGAAACCATTGTGTTGATCCGAACTGTAGAGAACTAGAATACCAGAGCAGCAGTGGAAGAAAGAAGAAGAAGGGCACAAGTAAGGGAATATGTGAGTATGCGGTAGCTGTGTGGGTGCTGGGTATGTCCGATAAGCAGGACAGTGTGTTAAATTCGTTTAATTTAATTGAAAATGGAGAAAATGAGAAAAAAATTCCCATTTCAGCAGGTCACGTGCGCGCCGACCGACCTGCCGCCGACCGACGCGCCGATCGCCGCGCACGTGACTCCCGGAGTTATTTTTTCCATTTTCTCCATTTTTCTCCATTTTTTTCGGGTGCAAAACCAAAGAAAACCCGGAGAAAACGTCACGAGTTGTCAGCGGGTTTTTCTCCTGTTTCTGCTGCTGATGGAGGAAACGCTTTGCAGCTGACGCCAACAGGTGGTGAAGATGCTTAATTGACCTTGTGGTGCTTGATTTCTTTTCCAGTTTCTTCTTCTTCTTCTTCTTCTCTTCTTTTTCCTGCTTCTTTCCTTTTTTCCCTTTCCTGCTTCTTTCCTTCTTCCCCCTTTTTCTACCATCAATTGAGTTATACTAGTTATATACCAACAATTTATTCAACAATGTCTTTCGTCACCAAATGTCATGCTAGAACCGTTTACGATTCAAGAGGTAATCCAACCGTTGAAGTTGAATTAACAACTGATAATGGATTATTCAGAACAATTGTTCCATCAGGTGCTTCAACTGGTATTCATGAAGCTTTAGAATTAAGAGATGGTGATAAATCAAAATGGTTAGGTAAAGGTGTTACTAAAGCAGTTTCAAATGTTAATGAAATTATTGCACCTGCAATTATTAAAGAAAAAATTCCTGTTACTGAACAATTAAAATTTGATCAATTCTTAATTAATTTAGATGGTACTCCAAATAAAGGTAAATTAGGTGCTAACGCTATTTTAGGTGTTTCAATGGGTGTCGCAAAAGCTGCTGCATCATTTGAAAAATTACCTTTATACGCTTATTTATCAAAATTATCAGGTTCAAAACAACCTTACGTTTTACCTGTTCCTTTTATGAATGTCCTTAATGGTGGTTCTCATGCTGGTGGTTCTTTAGCTTTCCAAGAATTTATGATTGCTCCAACTGGTGCAAATTCTTTCTCTGAAGCTTTAAGAATGGGTTCAGAAGTTTATCATGAATTAAAATCTAAAGCAAAAGCTAAATATGGTCAATCTGCTGCTAATGTTGGTGATGAAGGTGGTGTTGCACCAGATATTTCAACACCTCAAGAAGCTTTAGATTTAATTATGGATGCAATTAAAGCTGCAGGTTATGAAGGTAAAATTGATATTGCAATGGATTCTGCTTCTTCTGAATTTTATAAAAATGGTAAATATGATTTAGATTATAAAAATCCAAAATCTGATGGTTCCAAAGCAATTACTGGTCATCAATTAGGTGATTTATATGCTGAATTAATTAAAGATTATCCAATTGTTTCATTAGAAGATCCATTTGCTGAAGATGATTGGGAAACTTGGACTGATAATTTCTCAAAATTACCTGTTCAAATTGTTGCAGATGATTTAACTGTTACTAATCCACAAAGAATTAAAACTGCTATTGAAAAGAAAGCTGCTTCAGGTTTATTATTAAAAGTTAATCAAATTGGTACTTTATCTGAATCAATTCAAGCTGCAAAAGATTCTTATGCTGCAGGTTGGGGTGTTATGGTTTCTCATAGATCTGGTGAAACTGAAGATACTTTTATCGCTGATTTAACTGTTGGTTTAAGAACTGGTGAACTTAAATCTGGTGCTCCAGCTAGATCTGAAAGAGTTGCTAAATATAATCAATTATTAAGAATTGAAGAAGAATTAGGTGATAAAGCAATTTATGCAGGTAAATTTTTCAAAACTGCTTCAACTATCTAATTTTAACGTGTTTTTCATTTTCTTCACCTTTATAATGCATTTACTTTGAAATTTCCCTTATTTATATTATACTACTTTTCTTTCTTTCCTTTTTTTTGACTTTTTGACTTTTTATATACATTTCGATATATAGTTGAATCATAAAACAAATGGAAAAATCTGTATACTTTGAAAACAGAGAAGGAATGCTTTTATATAGGTATTATTTTATTATTTTATTTTATTATTTTATTACACATACATGTTTCTATATCATTACTTACTATTACTACAATCATCACACCTCACTAGTTCCTATTAATAATTTTCCTTTTATACCAATGAATAAAATCTAAAATTGATGATCTCATCTTCCTGAAATTTTTAGAATTTAATGAAGTTTCAACATTTGTATGAAATTTAATTTTTTCACTTTCAGTTATTAAATTATTTGGTAAATTATTTAAAAATGAATCAATACCTATTAAATTCTCTTCTTGTTTATTATATTCAAAATTAATTTTAAAAATTTCAATTATTAATTCAATTGCTGTATAAATTAAATCATCATTAAATTTTATTATTGAATAATTTAAAAAATTAATTATAATTTCATTATTAGAATTTTGAATTAATCCATAAATTTTAAATTTTAAAATATTTGGTATATCAAAATAAATTGAAATCGGAGGATTTTTTAAACTCCAACTAAATAAATCAGTTAAAAAATTTATAATTAAATTTAAAAGGTTAAATTCATCAAATTTTTCAATTATATCAATGGATATTTTATAAATTATTTCAACAATTTCAAAATTATTTAATAATTCAATTGGTTTAAACATTAAAATATCATTCATCATTCTATAAAAATCTTCAATTATATCTTCATTAATTTCATTCATTTTATAAAATTCAATAAATAAATTAATTTGTTCAATTGAAAAATTCCAAATTTCATTCATTAAATTTGAATCTAGTTTTATAAATTCTTCTTCTTCTTCATTATCTCCTTCAATATCTTTACTAAATTCTTTAATTAATGAACCTGAACACCATAAATAACATCCAAATTTATAATTTTTAAATCCTTCAACTAATAAATTTTCAATTGATTTAATTGATGGTATTAAAAATCTTTTAAAATTTTGTATACATCTTCTAATAAATTTAATACATCTTTCACTAATTTTAGAAGATTTACCAAATTTTAAAATAATTGAATAAATAATTGGTAATATATCGTTCATTATAAATGTTGAAATAATATAATTTGGATTTTTCAAATTTAAAAAATTATTAGGAGGTGATAAATTATCTAAATATAATGTTAAAATTTCAATTGTATTTGCAATTTTTGTATCAATTTCTTCTCCATTAATAATTTCATTTGAATTAATAAAATTATTTAATTTTTCAATTGTTGAATTCCAAAACATTTTAATTATATTTAAACATTGATTTTCATCAATTAAAATTGTTTTTTCAATAAATTTTTTAATAACGTATGACAAACCTTCAACTATATCATACATTGATTGAAAATCTAAGAAATTTTCAATATTTGAATAAAGGTTATATAATGGTTCAATAAAATCAATTAATAAATCATTACAATCCATACAAAAATATTTTAATGCATGACTTGTTGCAATTATAATTTGCATTTTTTCATCATCATTATAATTCATTTGATCAATTTTAAAACCTTCAATAATATAATTTAATTCTAATTGTAAAAAATCTGGATGTTGACTTGTCCAAATTGTATATCTACCTAAAACTAATGTTGCAGCATATCTAATTTTAGGATTTTCTGGTAATTGAATTAAATAATTCATTATTTGAGGTAAAATTTCATTTTCATTTTTATCAATTTCTTTTGCTAATGCTCTAATACTAAATAATAAACATTCAATATCTTGCCATTTAATATTTGAATTATTATTTGAATCAATTAATAATTTTAATTTATTAAAAGGTATTGATAAAGAATCATATTGACCAACAACTAAACAACAATCTTTTAAAACGTCACCGATTTCATATCTAAAATCTTTAAATTTATCTTCATTTTCTTTATTATTATTAAATAAAATTGATATATTAGTTGAATCTGAAATTGTTGGATATTTTAAATGATTAATTAAAATTTCAATTAATTTAATAAAAATCGGTTTAAAAATTTTTTTTGAATTTTTAAAATTATTTAAAACTAACATAGATTTTAATTCATACCAAAATTTAAAAGTATATTTAACAATATCTAAATCTTCTTCATACGTTGATAATTGTAAAATTATTTCAACTAAATTTTGGAAATTTTCTGGATTTTTAACAATTAATGTATGCCAATTTTCACCAGTTGTTGAATATAATTCAGTTAATCTTTCAATTATAATTGGATCATCCCAATTTTCAACAATTAAATATTTCAAATTAATTAATTCATTATAAATTATTTCAATAAATTTCAAATTATTATCTAAATTTTTATCATCAAATATATCAATTTGATTTATAATTGAAATCAAACAATCAATTGAAGTGTCAAAAGTTTCATCATTTTTAAAACCTTTTAAAATTAATTTCCATAAAATTGAATCACTTGATAAAATTAAATTAATTGGTAATTCATTAACCCAAGATTTAATACAATCTAAAATTAAATTTTCTAAATCGATATTATTAGTTGAATTGTTACATGATTGAATTAATATATAGTAAATATTTTCTAAATTATTAGTGATTAATTTTTTATATTGAGATTCAAATTCTTCAGTTGTTAGAGGTAATTTTTTCATATCTATCATTTCTTCTGGTAAAATTTTCAAAATTTCTAATAAGTTAATTGGATTATTAGATAAATAATTAATTAAATCTAAGATTGGATTTTCCCAATTAAAGTCTTGTAAGATTAAATAAGATAAAGCAATCGATAATTGAGTAATTAATAATTTTTCATTTTTAAAATTGTTTAAATCCAATAAAAGTTTTAAAATTGATAATCTTAAATTTTCAATTGATGAAATATTATTACTCAATTGACCAAAATCGTATTGAATTTTAGATTTTAATGTTTGACATAAAAATAATTTAATTTCAAATGATGAAGTATCATCTGATAAGATTGGAAAAATGATTTCCCATGCTTTCTCAGATCTTTGAAATTGTAGTAAGAATTTATTTGCAGTTGATTTCTCTGATGGTGTTGAATTACCGTATAGAGTTTGTAAAGCACTGTTGATTTCGTTTATGGTATCCATATTTTAAATAGCAATTGATTTAATTATTATGAGTTATATTAAGAAGTGGGGTGAAAATAATGGACACGGTATTTCTATGGAGAAAAGAAGAAAACACGATAAAAGAGAAAAGAGAACAAAATAAATGTAAGGAAATGCAAATTTATAAAATTTAGTATTGAAAGTCGAAAAAATGGGTGGCAAATGAACAAGGAAGCGTTGAAGAGTACAAAGTGCAGAATCCTAGTAACAAAAAACAGAATCCTATTCAATATATATAAACCCAAAAATGTATCCAGTGGGACTGTTATAGAGTACTGTGCAGTGTTAGCGTATACAGTGTTTCAGAAGACGGCAAACACCTTTGATGAAGAAACGAAAAGGGAAAAAAAAAGTTGAAAGTTGAAAAAAAAAAAAAAATTCAGGAAAACACAAAAGCGACGCGTCGGGTCACGTGTCTGGGACGGTTTCCTAAAACGAAGACATCGAGGAAAAAAAAAGTTTTTCATTTTTCATTTTTCATTTTTCATTTTTGCTACTGAGAAAGTAAAACAGGCAGGACTGAGAGAGATGCCGTAGCCACAGGACACGAGATCTTTACTTTCAAGGTTCTAACAATAATGTACAATATAGCTTAGACTTCAAGGTACCATATATGTGTTGGTGCGCTTGCTAAAAATTGATTTTCTGATATCTAAAGATCTCTGTGGAAACTGTAAAATAAGCTGCACACGCAGATATCCTGTATGAATCAAGATAATATTCTATGAAATTATCAACGCTTCCGTATATTTACATTATCATCGTATATTATAATCATTAGTATCAAGAAACCTCATCATTCCAAGACTAATCTCGTAATCCCAAGAATAGGAAATCGAAATCTTTAGACAGATTTCCAGAAAAGAGGAATCTGTTTCATAATTTAGAGGCGCAGTTTAAAATATTCGATCAAAACTACACCGTTGTAATGCAACATAGCAAAAACACAACCGTTTTGTGAAAAATGATCATTTTTTTCACACTAGACATAAACTTCTGTACAACATCTGAAATATGTCTTTTTGCTAAAACGGGGAACGCAAAACGACGAACAAACAGAAAAAAGGTTAAATTGAGTCAAATCAAGCCCAAACAAATCGAACCAAACGCCTTTGGTGAATTCGGCTGTTGGCTGAGTTTCCCAAAGCCAAACAGCAGTAGCACCAACACAAGCACAAGCACAAGCCGAAGCATGAAAAGCTTACCCAATGCTTAAATTACCTGCATGAACCGCAACACAAATTGTTCCAGATCGCTATCGGAAAAAAACAGGAAACCCGCCAAACCGCAATTTTTCACAAATCTTCGGCTAATTCCTGCATCCGCTTTAGGCAGGCGCGACGGCCTGAAAAACAAATTTTAAAAAATGGCAAAAGGGGCAAATTTTTTTCGTCTTCTTTTTTTTTGCCAGAATTTTTCCCTGTCTGACTGAAAACGCACTCAAAGTGGCATATAGTGATGAAGAAGATAACAACCACGACTACATAGACACACGATTGCAGTAGCTGACTGACGCAATGAGCACGAGTAACAGGAAAACAGAAGTCCCTCCAATCAACCAGATATTCAAATATTTACAAAACCAGAAACCGGTCTACATATGGTTGTACCAACAAACCCAAGTTCGTATAAAAGGTATTATCAAAGGATTCGATGAGTTTATGAACTTAGTTATTGAAGATGCTTGTGAAATCAATGTAAAAGACCCTTCGAAATCTAGAAATTTAGGTATTATAATGCTAAAAGGTGATAATATTTCATTGATATCAAGTGTATAGGTAGCATATGTTGACATGAAAATGTGGTTTTGTGATGGATCACATTTCATGCTTTGAAAAGTAGAAATGGCTGGGTTACCTTTTGTATTAATAGACAATTCTTAAATACTTGTATATGTAGGTATATATATATATATATATATCTAATATATATCCACACAGTGTATAATTAACAGTTTGAATCATGAATTACAACAATCCATTACTTTCTTTCTTTTTGTAATTAGCTGGCAAGCCAATTACCATTTTTTTTAATGAAAGTTTCCAAAATAATTACAAACAGTTTGATTATTCTGAAAAGTTTGAATGTAGTTGTTAGTGAAACCACGCTGAATTTGGATTTACAGAAAGAGGAAAATGATTTAGTTGATGGTTTGAAAATAAGATACGATGAATCGTGTATAATTAAAATATTTACATTGTATTTTAAAAACTATGAAATCGTTAACGATATAAATTTGAATTTTCTTACTGATAAAGAACAAATTTATAAAATTATTGCAATAGAGTTGACGAAATGCTTATTAGAAAATTATGAAATCGATATATATATAGATGATGAATGTTACCCTGAAAATATCAATAAGGAATGGAATAAATTACAGATTAATAAGTGTATGAAAACGTTAATCGAAGATAATATTTTATGGACAACATTTATTGGATATTTTAATAAAATCGATGATATCTATAAATCCAATTTTGAAAGAATTGAAATATTTGAATTAAACAAAGAGTATAAAGAATTAGTCCATAATTTAAACTCTTACCTAACAGTTTACTTGAAAGAACAGCAAGATAAAAATGATAAAATAATAACTGAGAATATTAGTAAAATAAAATATGAAATGAATGAAATAATCCAAAATTTAAATTTTACACTTAATACATTAATGAAAGATAAAGAATTTAACCAATCAGTTAGGACGGAAAGAGGTTCCTCCAAATTTGGAATTAATTCAATGTTACAAATAAAGAACTGGAGTTGGAGTTGGAATTGGGGCAGTAATTGGTTGCTGCTGTGGTTAGCAATCTCAATTTACCTAATTCTAATAGTTAACTTTAAATTTGAAAATATAGTTTTAGAACGTATTCTAGCTTTCGTTGTGGGATCTCTTATATTTCATGTTGGTTACCATCTAAGCGGTAAATTCCTTCTAACAGCCATCGAATCTTTTCGGCAAGTGGTTGCGCAATAAATGACGACGCTTCTTAAAGCCATGCCAGAGCTTATGATCAATATTGCTACATTAAATGATGCATGCTTAACTATGTCTTGTGTGATTTGCCTGAAATTTTTTTTTTGTCTTTTTCCCCCAAAACTGAATAAGCCACATCCTGCATACGTTTATTAAACGCATGCAACATGCATGTACTGGAAACTGACATATAAGTTTAAAAATTCTTTGGCCCTTTATTATTTAATACATCAAGCTTTTTAACGTGGAAATTTTGATAAATAGTTAAATGCATTAATTTTAACATGCATAAGGTAATTACAGTCTTTCAAACCAACATGAACATATTTTTGTTTTCCCACAAATTATTACCTGCACAGCAATTTCCCTTTATAATAATATATAAACTGTACTTCTTCCCTTTTTTTTTACCCCCATTTAATTTCCCCTGTTTTGTTTCTTCTTTCTACCTGTTTTATATTGTTGGATGCCTTCGTATACCTTTGTTTGCTAATTTTAATTGTTTCGTATTTCGTTTTTAAAAAAAATCTTCGATAAATATTTATTTATATATTATATAAATACAATTACAAATACAAATTTGGCTATTTTATTGTAGGTAAAAAAAAGTTATCTTTCATTACATATAGCACATATAATATAAACCTATCATCACAGTATATGAATATACATATATATAATTCATATATATATATACTAAATATAGTAGTAAGATGATTCCATTTCAACAAAATCATTCATATTATAATCATCCTTATAATAATCTAATTCAATATAATAATCAATATCAGCAATATTCTTCAATTCCGTCACCTTCCACAACTCCAAATTCTATACCTAATCCAAATTCCAATCAGAACTACTACATAAATACAAATGCATCTGTAGTTCCTAATCCAAATAGTATAATAGATGGTTCAGTGCAACAACAACAACAACAACAACAACAAAATATCCCTCATCCACAAACCCAGTATCACCAACTAAGTAGTAACAACATTAATAATAACATTAACTTAAATAATAAACCTCTACTACTTAATTCACTTAATAAGGATGCTAGCTATCAACACAATTTATCCAGATATAATTTGAATCGTGCATCTCCTATTCAACTACTGAATAATAATCCTAATAATAATAATAATAACAACAATAATCACAATAACAATATCATAAATAAGAACGGTGTTAACCCTATTAATCCATATAATACAGGTATTATAATGGATAATTCAAAAGAAATTGAGAGTAATAATAATAGCAATAATTCTAAAATTGAAACTGCACCAACTCCAATACCTACACCATTACCACCGGTTACTATTAATAAAATTTCATCTCCTTTAAATATTGTTTCAAATCATTCAAATATACAAAACAATATGAATCCATTAATTACCAATACAACAGTAAATGGTATTAATCCAAAAATTCAAATGATATCTAATAATCAACCAATTTCTTATCAAATACCAATAATAACTACACCAATATCAACCGATTATTATAATAACGTTAATGGTAATACTATTAGTAATGTTAATAATAATAATTATAATTATCAAATGCCAACACAATTTTATACAACAATTGAAGGCGGTAATTATTTACCAAATAATTTACAACAAATACCAATTAATTATTATCAATCTTCATCTTGTACTACATATAATAATGGAGTATCAACTCAATTAAATGGTAAAAGAGTTAATGAAGTATATATTAATAAACGTAAAAGGAGGAAATATAATGAAATTAGAAGATATTATAAATGTAATTATAGAGACTGTACAAAATCGTATGGTACTCTAAATCATTTAAATTTCCATATTCAGTTACAATCACACGGTTCAAAAAGACTACCTAGTGAATTTAAGAAAATTAGAGAACAAATGAAAAAGGAGATGTAATGCTATACTTCCTAGAACAAAACTATTTTATTGTGTAATATACGTATAAGAATATATATATATATAGTATATATATGTAGAGAGAGAGCTTTAAATAATGCCAATGTTTATGAACCAAGCTATCCACAGCAATAGTCCTTGAAACAACCCATGAAATAATCCATGAAATTTTATGGAATATTATGGAATATTGTGGAATAATCCAACAGCCACAAAAAATTTTTCCAGCAATTAAAAATTTTGCAAAAATCTGCTACATTAACAAGACGTACATCAACCAGGGACATAAACAATAAATGCCGACGTCTTGGATGGCTTATACAATAAAAAAAAATTCGAAGCTGTAAAACGAAAAACTTTTTTGGTTGATCTTATTGAAAACAAAAATCATGCAGGTATATAATGTGTATTATTATATAATATAACGAATTTAACATGAAGTGTTTCAGTAGTTACGAGTAAAATTAATCTTGTAAACCACTGAAATCGGTATTTCGAAGACAATTTTTTTTTATTTTATTTTTTTTTTCCAATTTGTTTTGTTGTATTGCTAATGCCATCGAATCACTACATGGTAATTGTGGCTTATCACCATTATTATTATAGATCTGAAAACACAAATATTTGATTCGATGTAATTAACTAGAAATTTTCTGGAATGCTGTTTACTATACATAATATGACACTATTGGAAAGACCTGCACCATTAAATTTAGGTAGATCTCTTGTTTTACACTATTACAGTTATAAATTTATGCAACTTATCGTGTAACCGACACAAGACAGTTCGTAATAATGAGTAAATTATTTATTTATTGCTGTCTCTTACACCCAGATCCATGAGCTGATGCATGCATCCCATCATGACAAGGATAACCTAGGTTTACTATGGTTACTAACTAAGCATAAATTTTTATATTGATATTACAATGTATTGATCCAATAACGGATATAAAATTAGTGGTGTAATTAGTTGGTTGCTACACCTGCACCCATAGTGTTTTCTTAAATGCCGAAGATGTGTGTTGATGAGAAAAAAAAATACGAGATTTTTCTATTTATATACTTAGTTCGCATGATGTGTATATTTGGTTGTTATACAGTTAGCATCGTACAAGTAGCTTGAAAACTCTTTTCTATTCTAAACGTAAACTTAATACATATATAGGTACACGTATACACTAGCAAAGTTTTTTTTGCTTTGCTATAAGGGTTTGCGGTAATATAGTGTAACGAAAAAAAAATAAAAAAAAATGAAGATTTGATTGCTTCGACAGAATCGTTTGGCTATTAAGAATGCATCGCCGAAATATAAGTTGGGCAAGAAATCATGCAAAGTCGTGTATAAGGCTTGGAAATTTTGCAACGTTAATAGCCCTTGACTATATGCAACGATACTTAAATAATAATCATGTGCAACATGCAATGGCTGAAACGGAGAACATGGGGGGACAGCTGGGGGCAGCTGGGAAGAAAAGGATCATCACCTGCCATTTTTCCTGTTTTGCAAGGACCAAAATTCCAGTGTCAACATATGTACAGCGGTGGTTTGAGTTGACAGCGGACTTAATGCAGCATCAAACAGGTATAAATTAGGCTGAAAAAAAAACAAAAAAAAGAAGAAGAAGCCGGTATATGTATATGTATATGTATATGTGTGTATAAATACCGGCTAAAGGTTAGTTCGTATAACAATCAACTAGCGACCTGACTAACGGTTGTTCAGCTTAACGTGTTTGTATATAGAGACGTAGAGATGTAGAGTTAGTAATTTGTTCACATCGCTTAGTCATTGTGCATCTGTCCAGCTCAAAACTTGTTGCAGATTTAAAACCTTAAGATTGCCTTGTTGCGCGATGTGGAGAAGTTTGCCCTTGGGAGAAAGAGGGAGTTTCTTGTTACATGCTTGCCACCGTTTCCTGTCTCTGTTCCAGTTGGCACTTTGACGGTTTGTCTGGCTGCATCCTGCTGTATGTGTATAGGTATACATACCAACCACAGGCTACTCTAAATGTTCAAGAAAAGGGGCAGGTTCAAACAGAATCAGAGGCAGACTGAGGGTTTCAATCAGGGCCAGATTCAAGATTCTAATACCTTAATTGCTAGCAACAACAATAAAGACGGTGTCGAGGATGTTGACGAAGACATTGACGAGATTTCAATGCCCGAGTTGAAGAAATGTAAAAACGTTAATAATATAACATTTCGTAAAAAAAAATTACTTGTAAATCATAATCACAGTGCTGTTAATTATAATGATAACGATAATGACAGCTATAATGATGATAATGATTCTGCATGGTATAACGACAATACCAATGAAAATTTAGTTGATTATTATAACCAATTCGATGATTCAAGCTATAATGATAATACAAATGAATCCGAGACTGAAAAAATCGATAATAAATCTAACAATTCTAATGATTTCAATGAATTATCAAACTCAGAGGCTCAAATTTTAGTTCATAGACTTACTCCACCATTTCTTGATTCAAAGTCAATTCTTTCCTCAAATAATCAAATAATAGATGTTATAAAAGATAAATCAGGAGATTTATATAAATATTCCAAAAATGGTTCTTCTTTAGTAAATGAAAAGAGAGAATTGTTAGATAGAGAACAAAACTCAAAACAGAATATCTTAAACAAAGATGCCATTCATAAAGTCATAAATAATGATCAGGCTAATGATAACGATGATAATGATGATAAACTTGAAACCACTGATAATGGTGATAATGATAATGATAATAAAAATGATGAAATATTTGATATAAAAAGCAAAATAAATCTACCTGCATATAAAGTAAGAGATCAATTAATTAAACTTATAAATGAAAATCAAGTGATAATTGTTATTGGTGAAACAGGGTCTGGTAAATCAACTCAGTTACCTCAAATTCTATATGATAATGGTTATCATAATAATGGCTTGATTGGTATTACACAACCTAGGAGAATGGCTGCAATATCTGTTTCCAAACGTGTAAGTAAAGAAATGAATGTCAACATAGGTAATGAGGTTGGTTATTCTATTAGATTCAATGATCTAACTAGTAATTTGACAAAAATTAAATTCATGACAGATGGTGTCCTATTAAGAGAAACTTTAAATGATTCAAATTTAAATAAATATTCTTGTATTATAATGGATGAAGCGCATGAAAGATCATTAAATACTGATATACTGTTTGGAATATTTAAAAAAATTTTATCAAAAAGAAGGGATTTTAAATTGATTATAACTTCTGCAACAATGAACTCTTTAAAATTTTCTAAATTCTTTAATAATGCAATTCAATTTAAAATTCCAGGTAAAACTTTCCCTGTTGATATTATGTACCAATCCATTCCTTCAATTGATTATGTTGATAGTGCTGTTAAACAAGCTTTGAAAATTCATTTATCAAACCCTATAAATAAAAAGACTAATAATAATAGTGATATCAGTGGTGATATACTTATATTCATGACAGGTCAAGAAGATATTGAATTTACCTGTCAATTAATTAATGAAGAATTACTAAAATTGAAGAAACTAAATCCGGATATCAAAGATTTAAATATTTTACCTGTTTATTCCAATTTATCTTCAATAGCCCAGTCTAAAATTTTTAAAGATTCAATTAATAGGAAATGTATTGTTGCAACAAATATAGCAGAAACTTCTTTGACTTTGAAAAATGTTAAATTTGTTATTGATTCAGGTTTAATGAAACTTAAAGTTTTCAATCCAAAGTTAAATATGGATTCTTTACAAATTGTTCCAATATCTAAAGCTCAAGCGAATCAAAGATCTGGTAGAGCTGGAAGAACATGTCCTGGTCAATCATTCAGATTATTCACTCTTTCGTCATATGAAGACGAAATGTGGGATGAACCAATACCAGAAATTCAAAGAAGTAATCTAATGAATACAATATTATTATTGAAAAATTTGAATATTAATGACATAACTAAATTCCCATTTATTGATAAACCCTCGATTGAATCTATTGAAACTTCTCAATATGAATTATGGTCAATTGGTGCATTGGATAATTTTGGTTATTTAACTAATTTAGGAAAAAAAATGAGTAACTTCCCTATTGATCCAACATTGTCTAAAATGTTGATTATATCCAATTTATTGAAATTCAGTTGCTGTGAAGAAATAATTAAAATTGTTTCAATGTTATCAGTGCCACAAATATTCACAAAACCTAAAAAAGATTCTAATTTACAGAAAAAGATAGATCAAGTCAGAGAGCATTTTCAAATTGAAGATAGTGATCATTTAACTTTATTAAATATTTTTAATCAATATTGTAATATAACTAATAATATGAAAGAGAAATGGTGTAATAAAAATTATTTTAATTTTAAATCACTTAGAAATGCATTTGAGATATATTCACAATTAAAACAATTAGTTGAAAAATCATTGAAAAAAAATGATTATATAAAATCATGTAAAGATGATTGGAATGTTATTAAAGAATGTATATGTGCAAGTTTTTACTCAAATGCTGCAGAATTTTACAAGCACGGACAATATAAGCATTGTAGAACAGGATTAGAAATGTATATTAATAAGACATCATCATTGAATGGAGTTGGAGATTTACCAAAATATGTTGTTTTTCATGAGTTGTTATTAACAGGACAAAAACAGCAAATGAATTACATAACCAGTGTTGAAGGTGATTGGTTACTTAAATATGGGAATGTTTTCTATAGTAAGAAAGTAAGAGGTGTCAATAGTCGTGAAAATCAGCATTTGAAAGAGAAACAATTCCAACAGCTTATTGAAGTAGAACGTGAGAAACTGTCTCAAAAGAAAAATTAAAGATGTTGAATAATAATTTATATTGCATATATAAATTTATGTATATTATATAGAACTACAAAATAATCGTTATAGAAAATGGTAGTTTATATTATTTAATAGCAGGGAATATCATATTATCGATTAATCTGGTTGTTTTTTCCTCATTTTCATCCACAGAGTTTGGTACATAAACAGCCATAGATAGTATACAACCAATTTTAGGGTCTATTGCAGTTATATATTCTAAGGAAGTTGGATGGTTGAAAGAAACGTAGTCTATTTTGAAATTTGAATTAGTAGATTCAATAAGATCTGTAATTAATTTTGTTAATGTATCAATATTTAGAATATTTTTATTACTATATTGATCAAAAGCTAATTTCATACTTTGGTAAATACAAGTTACTTGATTTAAAATCTCATTTGATAAATAAGCGTTTCTTGAACTTAGGGCCAAACCTGATTCATTTCTAATAATTGGAACAATCTCAATTTTTGTATTAATTAGGAGATCGATAACCATGTTTTTAATAACAACAGTCTGTTGAATATCTTTTTGGCCAAAATATGCAACTGTTGGTTCGACTGCATTAAGTAATTTTGTAACAACGGTTGAAACACCTCTGAAAAATGAAGGTCTAGTTTTACCCTCTAATTGTTCAGAAACTCCTAAAACTTCAACAAATGTACCTTTTTGATTAACACGATCCATTACAAAACCTGATGGATACATTTCTGAAACTTCCGGTTTGAAAATTGCATCAATTTTCCACTTTTTCGTTTTATCATTACTAAATTTTTGTTTTATAAATTCATTAATAATTTTCAAGTCATGATCTAAATCACGAGGATAAGTTTCTAAATCTTCACCAGGTGCAAATTGTGAAGGATTTACAAATATGGAAATGATTGTATGGTCATTTAAATTTAAGGATTCATTTACAAGTGACATATGACCCTGATGTAAATACCCCATTGTAGGTACAAATCCTACACTTTCATTGTTTTTGGTGAAAGAAGAACGCAACGCTCTCAATTCTCTAACTGTGGTTATAATAGGTATTTCATCAAATTCCATTCTTTTATTGGAATAATTGTCTTATTTTCTATGCAGAGAATTAAAGACAGGAGAAAACCGTCTACAAATCAAACAGTGAAATAGTGATATACCGTTACAAATCGACATTTTTCAGCTCGTTTGAGTGTGTCGTATAAATTTTTATTTTTTTATTTTTTCATGTTTTTTTTTCACTTTTTCTTGGTGCACGCGTTTTTCCGAGATCCGGAGTTGGAAAAACTTGAAGTTTCTTTTTTCCAGTACGTTTTATCGAGTTTCAAAGCAGTTCTTAACGTCTGGGGGAAAAGGAATATATTTATAAATAGTTAGGAGTTATACATCATTGCAGAAGTTGGGGTAAAAAACAAGGTTTGTATTTATATATTTTGGGGTTTGTTGGTTGGAAGTACTACAGGTTCAACACTTTTAGCATTGGCGGCTCTTTTATTTTCCATTAATCTTAACAGATTTCTTAGCAACATTGCAATTGTAACTTTACCGATTGAAGGTACATATAAAGAAGCAACTTTTTCAACTTCTTCATCAACAAAATTCTTCTCACTGGAGAAATTAATTACAATTGCTCCACGTTTAATATATTCGACAGGGAATTTATAAGTTTTAGTTGGAACACCTGTTATAATTATATCTGACATTTTTGCACATTCTTCTAAAGATTTATTACAATCTAAAACTTTATGTTGTTTATATCTTAGACCGTCACCTCTTTCATATAATTGAATATCATTAATGTCAGCTGAATAAACAGTTGCACCATCATTTGCTAATAAAGCAGCTAAAGGTCTACCAACAATTTCAGATCTATTAACAATTGTAATTGTTTTACCATATAATCTATCACCAATATCTAAAACTTTATTATAAGCACCAATAAATTCTAAAATTTTAACAACTGCTAAAGGAGTACAAGGTAAAATAGATTTCATTGTTTTAGAATCATCTAAAAATCTAATATTATGATACATATTTGAAATATATTTAAAATTTAATCCTTCAACATCCTTATGAATTGAAACACATTGTTGAAGATACTGATCTTGTTTATTACCGAAAACTGGAAAATAAACAATCATACCATTTATATCATCATTATTATTACATTTATAAATTTCTTCTTCTAATTGATCTTTTGAAACTTGAATTAATTCATATTGGAAACCTAAATTATTTGCAGTTTTACCTGTCCAAGTTGCATACATCATTGCAGCTGGATCATCATTTGCTAATAAACCAACTAATTTTGGTTTACGTGTTAATTTTGCTGTTGCATCAGTTACTTCCTGGATATATGCTTTGGCTATCTTTGACGCAGGTATAAGTTTACAAGCTTTTTGAATTGCAGATGACATTATTGTTTATATGACTGGTATGTTTGAATAATAAGCACTGAAAAAGAAAGAAGAAAAAAAAATTATTTACAATTTAGAAAGAAGAAAAGAAAAATGGAATTATTCTAACTTAAGTAATACCAAGAGGAAGGGGAAATTAAGAGTAAAAGAATCCAAGTAAAAAAGAAAATAATAAATTCAATCAAACAAGTAATTTCTTTTTTCTTTTTTTTTAAATAACTAATAGATTGGAAAAAAATAATCACAGTTTGACATGTGCAACTGCAATTTCAGGAAAAAAATAAAAATAAAAAGTTTTTTTCTGAGATGAGGCCAGAGTCAAATTCGGGAAAAATGAGAAAATGAGAAAATAGAAAGTCACGTGCTGCCGCGTCGATGGGCTGCTCACGTGACTGGCGATTAATCCGGCATAATGCTCCGTTTTTCCGGTTGAAGCCGTATGTATGCACGAAATGCCAAAAGTTTTTCCACGTCTTCGCTGACGTGTGGAGCTAATTTGCATATTTTTATTTTTTTCAGTGCATAAGCTGTTATTGTTCTGTCCCGAAGATATGAACAGAACACTTTCCACTTGTGTGTGAAGATATTCTGTTGTTTTGCTGTTGGTCTTTTCTTTTTCTTTCTTCTTGTACTTTATACCTTTTTTTCTTCCTTTTTTTTTCTTTTTTGTTACTATCTAAATATATATACAATTTATATATATATTTATATATACAATTTTAAACTACTAATATGGATACTAAGACTAAGGCTAGGATTGATGAAATCGTTAACTCGTTTGACATAGATTCTCAAGAATTACAAAATTTGGTCAGCTTATTCATTGAATCTGCAGAACGTGGACTTTCAACCACTTCTTCTGAAAAAAATACACTGCCAATGATCCCAACTTTTGTTACTTCAATCCCAACAGGTAAAGAAAAGGGGGTTTTGTTAGCTGCGGACTTGGGTGGTACAAATTTTAGAGTTTGTTCCGTAACTCTTAATGGAGATCACACATTTGACTTAATACAATCGAAAAATCCTATACCAATTGATTTAATGAAATCTGATAATTCAGATGATTTATTCTCCTATTTAGCTGAAAAAATCGGCATTTTCATTAAAACTCACCATAATGATAAATTTGATAAAGAAAACTCGGAAAAATTAAAATTGGGCTTTACATTTAGTTTCCCTGTTGAGCAAATCTCTATTAATTCAGGTAAATTAATTAGATGGACCAAAGGTTTCGATATCCCTGATACAATCGGTAAAGATGTTGTGGAATTATTACAATCTCATTTAGATTCAAAAAATATACCAGTTTTCATTGCTGCTTTAGCTAATGATACTGTTGGTACTTTATTGGCTAGATCTTATACAGGTGAAAATAAAGAAGGTTCAACTTCTATTGGTTGTATTTTTGGTACTGGTACAAATGGTGCTTATAGTGAAAAGATTGAAAATATTAAAAAACTATCAGCTGATACTGTTGAAGATTTAAAAACAAAAGGTATCGATCATATGGTTATTAATACTGAATGGGGATCTTTTGATAATAATTTACAACTTTTACCTGTTACAAAATATGATCAGATGGTTGATAAAGTTTCTGCAAATCCTGGTTACCACATGTTTGAAAAAAGAATTAGTGGTATGTATTTAGGTGAAATTTTAAGAAATATTTTGATTGATTTGCACAGTGAAGGTTTAATTTTACAACAATATGGCTCTTTTGAAGATTTACCACATAGATTAAGAACTCCTTGGTTACTGCATTCTGAAGCATTATCATTATTTGAAATCGATGATTCAACTAATTTAATTGCTTCTGATATGGAATTGAAAAATATGTTGAGATTACCAACAACTCCAAATGAGCGTTACGCAATTCAATCTTTAACTAGAGCAATTTCCAGAAGAGCTGCATATTTATCATCAGTACCAATTTCTGCATTAATAATGAAAACTGACGCTTTTAAAGGACACAATGTTGAAGTCGATGTAGGTGCTGATGGTGCAGTTGTTGAATTCTATCCTGGTTTTAGAACTATGATGCGTGATGCAATTGCAGAAACCCAAATTGGTTCAAAAGGTGAAAGAAGGTTACATATCAATATCACAAAAGACGGATCCAGTGTCGGTGCAGCTTTATGTGCAATGAGTAACGACGGTTAAGAATTACATACAATAAAAGTGATAATTATGATACCTCTGTTTCCCCTTCATGTTTACGTTAATAATATATTTTCTCCTTTTTTCCCCTTTGTTCTAAATGTTTACGATTACTTGTTTTCTTATTTCTTTTCTTTCCTTTATTGTCTTCGTGCATGTACATTTTTATAAATATTTATTTATTTATGTATTTATTCTTTTATATATATTAATGTATTATATGCTCATATGAGAGGGAAAAAAACGTCTTTTTAAACCTTTCATTCTGCCGTTTCGGATATTTGTTCCTCTAGTACTTCCATATTGTCTATCTGATAAGCACTTCCACCTAATAACATTTTCCCATAATCATTGTTAACACTCATTGTTTTACCACTTTTACTAGCCGTATTTTTGTCGTCTTTTGTTTCAATGGTGCCTACATTTGTGTCGGCTACGGTTGATTCTATATTACTTACTTTCTTGTTGTTGTTTTTAGTGGAGTAGTTATGAGTGAGTAAATACACTAATGTGATGAAACCCAAGAGTGCACTTCCAACTTTGATTGCAATTTTCTTACCTTCTGCCTCATCGTCACGGATATTTGGCTGATGCTTGTATTCTCGGTAGATCCCTTTTCTTGGACCCGTAGTACCTAAATTTCTTGCATATAAATTACGCCCAAATCTATCAATGTCTTGAGACATTTTCTTATGGTAATTATAATATTTTTCTAGTCTTTCATTCCTTGCAGCGTGTTTCTTTATATCAAAATGTGGTACATCATTATTATGGTACTTTTCATGAAAATGGAAAGTATTTGCTCGTCTCAGGAAACTATTCTGTGATGTTCCAGCTCTTTTCTTGAAACCCATTTGTACATCATATTCGGACTTTTTAGTATCATCTGATAAAGTTTCATAACTTTTCTTAATTTTCAAGTACTCATCCGTTTTTTTATCAAGTTCATCTTTGCTCAAACCTTGTGATTTTAACATATCTGGATGAAGTCTCAATGATAATTTTTTAAATCTGCTTTTGATATCAGAAGCTGTTGCATCATAGGGTAATTTCAAACGATGATAATGATTTTCTGTAGCTAACACCCTTGCAGATTTATGTAAGTATCTGACTTGAAACATCTGTTTAGCTTTTTTCTACCGACAAACTCTGGCAATCTTCTTCTTTGATGATAGTCCCCACTTTTTACTGTCTTGTTCCAATATTTCCTAAAGTCATGATTTTTCATGCAGTCGGTCTTTTCGCTCTTTGGATCAACACCGAAATTAATGTGATCATGAACTTTTTGGCAATCTGGTTACGTAACTCTGGAAAGTTGAAAGCCACGGTATCGAATCATTGACTGGTGAAAGGTTGGAACGGAATATTCAGCAATCATTTACAGTAAGTGGGTGATGCTGGCCTTTTTCCCGGAACTAATCATCTCTATCATAATTATTTCTACATATATATATATATATATATATTTATTTATTTATTTATCTATACAGGTTTTATATACTAATCCTCATCGCTTGTAAAATAACTATCTGTAGAGTACAGTGACGAGTCATCTATCACAGACGATGCACGTCTTGCGTTTCGTAGATTCAAAGCATTCAGACTCAATCTGTCATCAGCCTCATTTAAGTTTCTACTTAATGTACGATTGGTTTTGATTTTCTTTAGTGAACTGGATGGATTTCGTTTCATCTCTTTGAACGATTCATTGGTGTTCCGACGCTTCTCAAATAAACGATTGTTACTTTTTATTTTGAATTCTGATTTGGATTCAACTTTAGCCTCCATCTTCGGTTCTGGTTTCGACTCTGATTTGGATTTGATAGATTCGGATGATAAGGATGCTGTTGATACAGATGATTCTAATAAAGGGTTATCTTCTTGCTCGTCATCTGAATCTGAATCTTCACTATCATCATTTGAGTCGTTAAAATCTAATTCAATCCACCCAGGCCATGCTAGTTCATTAATAATCATACTTCTAAATGCCGATGTTAAAAAGTTCTCAATTTTCCCTATATTTCTCAAAACTAGTCCATTGGTATCCGTTATATCACCTTCGTTGGCGTTGCTGCTATTACTATTATTATTACTCTTGTTCAAAAAATTGTTTGTGGTGTCAAAGTTATACGGTAGGTTGAACTGTAATGAAGAAACACTGTCTTTTAAATTTTCTGATTTCGAAGAACCTGGACTCTTATCATTATTATTTAATAAGGTCTCTCGCCAAACTTCACTACCTTCTGATAAATTTCCTATTTCACCTTCAATTTTCATATCTTGTAGTATATCAATACGATCTTTTCCTGAAGAAGATTTCATTCTGGAGTTTTTCTTTGGTTTTTTTGTATCATTTTTTGATCCAAAATCACTGTTTTGTTCTTCATTGTTATCTTCGTCATCAATATCACATAAAAACGAAATGAAAACTTTTTTAGAAATTACTGCTGCAATCAGAAGGGAGTGGATTGTAAGATCTGTGATTTTTAATCGAACAGGAAGTTTGATGAATCCTGGTGCAGGATAGTTTACCAATAAGTCACATGTAACCTCGATATATAATGCAGAATGCCAATTAACGTCAACTGAAAACTGAAGATCAAAACTAGTATCTAAATTTTCATAATCAATTGGATGATCTTCGTAATCCAGATTTATTGAATGATGATTATTGTTATTGTTATTCGTAGCACCTGATGCCATTGGTATTGTATTAGACGTATTGGAATTACTGGCATAACCGTTATCTGAGTAGTTTCCATCAAAACTGTTGATCTTTATTCCATTAACCCCTTTAAGTAAACTACTCAACATTTTCCCATCATCATTATTGGATTCGTAATTAACATGTTGGAAATAATTACTTTCAGAATCTACATGGCTCATATTACTTCCATTACTCAAAGGTGGTTGGCCACTACTATTTGATCCCCCAATTCCAAAAGATCCTAATCCAACTCCCATATGCCCTAATGTAGGTTTCCCAGAGTTGGATCTCGGTAATAATAAACTATTTGTGCCATTCATAAAAGGTAATGGAGAAGGAGGTCTTGAGTTTGATTGGAATTTATTCATTGGTGTTGAATGTACTTCAGTTTTAGGCTTCCCACTTTTCACTTTGCTTGCATTTTTTTCAGTATCATTTGAATTGGAGTATACAGAAACGTAAAACTCATGAAATGGGATATCGATATCTCGGATTGTTAGTTCTGGTGCAACATTACCTAATTTGAAATCAACAACCTGTAAATTTGACAAATAGTGTGGTAGCTCAACTGACGATAGTTTTGAGTTTAAAAATTCTTTAAACGAAAGGGCCAGCTCTTCGTCATTACAGATCGTATCCCACTGAATATCAAATGACATTGCTTGATTGGCTATAAAGCAAACAAAAAGAAGCCAATAGAAGGAATGACGGAAAGTATATTTGAATTTCGTCACCTACAGCACCGCCAAAATCAACATTTTCCATTAAACACATCATGTCTATATAAATTGAGGCTCTTTTCTCCCTTCCCTGATTTCTATTCTTCTGGAAAACCCCTATATATTTCTATTTATATTATCCAAACATTCATAGATACGTTTAACATTAAACAAAATGCTGAAAAACTCGGTTCGTTTCTTACACACCACAGCAAGTAGATTAAATAAATCACATAATGGTACTGCTATAGTTTTCATGAATATGGGAGGTCCTTCAACAGTTCCTGAAACAAGGGATTTTCTTTTCCGTCTTTTTTCAGATGCAGATTTGATTCCACTTGGCCCATTTCAAAATGCCATTGCAAAATTCATTACTTGGAGAAGAACTCCAATGATTGAAAAATATTATACACGTATAGGTGGCGGTTCACCAATCCGTAAATGGTCTGAATTCCAGGCTAGTAAAGCTTGTGAAAGATTGGATAAAATATCACCAGAAACTGCTCCACACAAACCTTATGTTGCATTCCGTTATGCAAACCCACTAACTGAAGAAACTTTGAAAAAAATGCTTGATGATGGTGTCACCAAAGCTATTGCATTTAGTCAATATCCTCAATTTAGTTATTCAACAACAGCTTCTTCTATCAATGATTTATACAGATTGTCCAAGGTCCATGATCCTAAAGGACAGATCAATTGGTCCGTTATTGACAGATGGCCACAACATCCATGTTTGATTAATACTTTTGCCAATCATATTACTACAGCATTAGAAAAATTCCCAGAAAATGTTAGAAACGATGTAGTAATTCAATTTTCTGCACATTCGTTACCAATGGAGATCATAAATAGAGGTGATTCATACCCTGCAGAAGTTGCTGCAACTGTATATGCTATCATGCAGAAATTGGGATTCCAAAACCCTTATAGACTTACTTGGCAATCACAAGTTGGCCCAAAGCCTTGGTTAGGTGCACAAACAGAGAAAACTTGTAAAAGAATAGCTAGTTATGATTCGATTCCGGGTGTTGTTATTGTTCCAGTTGCGTTTACTTCTGATCATATTGAAACATTACATGAAATTGATATCGAACTAAAGGAAGTATTGGATCAACCTGATAAAGTTATAAGATGCGAATCATTAAACGGAGATCCTCTATTCCACCAAGGTTTAGCTGATTTGGTCAAAGAACACATTGATTCCGGAAAACTTTATTCTAATCAACTAGCTTTAGATTATAAATTAGGAAGTGCAAGTGCTAAAAATGTTTTCGATCATCCAAGTGAATTTTTTGGTGATAGATCTTTAAAGAACTAGCATATATATATACACTATATAGGATCTGTATATAAATTATCTAACAGGATATCAAATATTTCATTTTACAAAAAAAAGTGATTGATTCAGTAAATTGAAAAGTCTATTAATTTCTTAGAGCATATCATCAGTGCTTACACTATTGACATCATTTAGAACTTCACTATAAAATTTAGTTTTTTCATTTTCTGCATCCTTCTTTCCTAGATCGTCTCTCTTGATTAATTCTTTCAAACAGAAAGCGTATCTCAATTTTATTTCAGGTGAGCTTGTTTTCAATTTGGCATATAGACTTTTAACAAGATGATAACGTTGTTTTTCCTTGTTAATAAACGGCAACACTATTTTGATAATACTTTTAAAATCGTTCATTGGTAGCTGTTTATGCTTTGAGTTTGGATCATCCAAGTAAAGGTTCAATCCACTGAGCATATCAATAAAACCATTGTAAATTGCATTATCCTTAGTTGCCAACTCCTGGAAAAATAATTTGGACATTTCTTTCAAGCTTTCATCGTCATGGACTAATAGTTTTGCCAATTGTGAAAGCTGTCCTCTCACTTTAATTTGGCCAGCAAGAATCAAAAACGTTATTGTCATCAAGCAGGTCCTTTGAACATAGATATCTTTGTCTAGTAATCTATCATATAATGCTCCTCTGTTCTCATCCACAATATTACTAAAACAAACATGTATATCACCTAATCCGAGAACAAGATTACTTCTGACAATAGGATCTTTAGAACGTTTCATTAATTCAATGTAAAACAATGAATGCTCTTCGCAAAATCTTGAAGAGATACACATGAATTTAGCAAAACACAACGCTGCTTGCCTTTGCAATGTATGATCGTTATATTTCTTGGGATTTCGCAAAATTTCAATTATTATTGGAACAAACCTGCCTAATATCGAAGTAGAATCGTACAAAATCTTTGTCTCTTTTATACCTTGTATTATATCAGAAAAATCGTCTTCACTGGTACCACCAATCATATCAAGTTCTAGTTCGTGTTCATCTTTATTATTTTCACTTTCCTGTTTCTGTCGTTTAAAATCTGCTTCCACTTTTTCTAAATAAATAATTATCTTCAATCCAATATGACCCAACAGAAAAAGCAATTGTGAAAATGATAGTATGTTATCGGAATCTGTGATTGTCTCTTCATTGTCATTGAAAACGTGTAATGCTTTTAGTTTCAATACTTCTGTGGCAGAATCATTTGCATTTTCATCAATATCATATAAAGTGTTCAAAGCTTCGGTTGCTAAATTGTACCAATCTCCATCACTAGTATTTATCAACAAAATTTTCTTCAGTTGCTGAATAGCAGTATCATATTTTGGATATGTATAATTATTCGGTATCTTAGCTGGAATCGATCTTCTTATAGTAATACATGTATATGCAGCAATATTATAATTTATACCATCTAGGTCTAATCCGTATTTTATTAAAACATCAATTTTTTTGTGAACAATTTTATGATCTGCTAATGCAAGCATACTTAAAATTATAATAGCTCCTTTCTTCTCCTTTTTCTTGCTTGCATTTATAAAGCGATCCCAAACTTTAGCAACAATTTGAGGTGTTATCAAAGGTATATATTTGGGTACGTGATCTTTTTGGTTTATACTTTTCTTTGACTCATCGGCTAATTTACCTCTATATAGCTCTAAAATCAATTTTTCAAGGGAAATTAAATCTGCTATACTGCACCCATATGTTAAATTGATTAATTCATTGGCCACGTATGCATTTTTTTGGTCTGCACTATCGCCTTCATTAGCTGTTAAAAACATAGTTGTGTAAGAATCAACAACCTTCTCAACAATTTTATTGTTATCGTCATTGGATCCACTCTTCCAAACTAAATGTAGCATTTGTTTAACACCTTCTTTTGATGATTCAATTCCAAATGCGTCTCCCATAGTTATAAAATCTACTGCAGACAGTACATCAGTTTTTGTTTTAGAAATTAAAAGGTTTGTAGCTTGTTCAAACGCATTGTCAAATATTTTGATGAAAGCACAGGCATCACGACAGTATTTTCTCTTCATTTTAAGGTGTTCAATTTCAGCACGTTTGGTTTCTGATTCAGTTTCATCTGATCCTATTTGCCCAAGAACCTGTTCAAAAGTTTCTTTATAAGATGGTAGTTTTTCGTCGTTTTGCAAAATCATTGATATAGTATCGTGTAATTCTCCTGTTCTGATTTCGTTATAAGAGACACCATTATCGATCTCTTTCAATTGTTGAGTAGAGGTGACATAGTTTGTCCAAAAATATGACCATGATAATCGGCCACTGTGGATTTTGAAAGGATGATTTAAAAGTATGCATTTTATAAGATCTATTGCAGCTCTTCTGACAAAACTTGATTTGTCCTCTAAATGCCTCACACAATATTGGGCCCAGTCATATCTCATTTCATTGAAGACAATATGTGAATTCTCTACCGATAATATAATCTGTAAAGATTGGAAACATTTTTGACGAACACTGAAATGGAAGTCTAATAAGTATTTTTCAATTTCATCAATTTTACTATTGATCGTATCGTAGTATTTTGTTGTGAGCTCTTCAGATTTTGATAAGGAGGCAATACAATTTGCAAAACAAATCATAGTAGCAGGCCTTGTTGGGGTGAAATTGGAAAATTTAGCAAAGTAATCAATAGAAGTTATAATATCGGGTCCAAGATTTTCTGATAATTTAATTAGGAAGTTGCTCATATTTCTCCCTATATGTGTTTGGTCTATACTGTTATTTAAAGCGTCATACAACGCAGATAAAACTTCCTGCAACAATTTCTTATCGTCATAATTTTTAAGTGAGTTTGTAACCACTTCGGCGATTACATCAAATAGAGTGTCGTCTGAGAATATTAATGCATGCTTCAAACGAAAACTTACTTGTTCACTTTGTTGATAGTTTTTTGATAAAATACAAAATATATTGATGAGCATTGTCCTGTTATTTTTCTCCTTCAACGCATTGCTTTTCGACGTTAAAATAGTGTTGACAGAAGTTAAAACAATTCTGCAAAAATCTGAAAGAGCTTGTTCCCCTTGAAAAACAATACTTAGCTGTAAGCTGAGTAAATTGAATAGTGATGATAAAAGGGCACCTAAGATGTCATTGAGTCTTAGCAATCTTTTTTTTTCTTGTTCACTTTCACTATTCTTATCTTTGTTTTTATTTCTGTTATTTTTAATTTTATCATCAACTATAAATAGATCTGTTAAATGCTCTACGGCGATGTAAACAAAATAAATGTAGTAGTGTAAAATTAGTTTATGTTCCTGTGAGTCAATATCCACGCCGGCATTTTCAATGATACGATTTTCTTCATCCAATGAATGAATCAAGTTCAAAAAAATAGAAGGTAGTTTTTTGGAGTTTTTAGCATCTGGTATATAGTATATAAGCTGTTGTAGATTATCAAACACGTCTTCCTTCAAGATATTTACAGGTGATTCGGCTAATTCTGTGGAAACCAAATTCAACGAAGCATCAAAATCAAAATAATCAGGTGGTTTTGAACTTTTGCTGAAATCATTAACCAAGGTGTCTAGGTTGAAATCCATCCTTTGGCTGATCTGTGCAAAAAGAAAACAAAAAAAAAAGAATCAAAACAAATTATTTTCAAACCAGTCTGTTTTGATTTCATTTTTTTCGCATTTGATCTCAAAGTTTACAAGTGATATTTTTTTCTTTATAAATGTTACACATCATTAGCTGGTTATTGGGGCATCTCACCAGACGATTTAAGACTACCTGATTATTTGCCGGAAATGAGTGAAAGAAAAAGTATTAATCGATACTATGATCCCAATGTAGATCCTTCCAAAGTTAGGTTTTCGAAAAAACAGAAAAAAGATAACAAAAGCCAAAGTGTTCGACTGATGATACCCTTTTCGATGAAATGTTTGAAGTGTAATGAGTATATAGCACAATCAAGAAAGTTTAATGCAAGAAAAGAAACGCTAGATCGTGATTATTTAGGAATAAAGATTATCAAATTTAGCATACGATGTCCAAGATGTTATACAGAGCTTATCTTTGAAACGGACCCTAAAAACAGTAACTATGAGTGCATACAAAATTGTAAAAAAAACTATGAAAGAGCAAAGGAGATAAAGTCAAACGAAAGTATCGATGAAATGATTAAAAGATTAGATAAAGAGGTTGAAGAAGATAAAAGGCTTGATGAAATAAAGAAGGGAAATAAAAGGAAAATGGATAGTGATGAAACTGGTATGGAACAGCTCGAAAAACGTTTGGATGAGCAACAAAAGGAAAAGGAACGAGTAGAAGAACTGGAAGATTTGCAGAACCATATGAATACGTTGGATAGTAGACGTTTAGGGGCTGAGGCAAAGCTGGAAGAACAAGAGAACGAAAAGTTGGACAATGAAACAAGAAAGGCTTTTGAAAGCTATAAAAAGTCTGAAATGAATAAAAAAGTAATAAAGCAGAAAACAGACAACACGGGGCTAATGTCAGGCTATTCTTCATCATCGGATAGCTCTGATGATGACGACGGAGTTGATCAAGGAAATAGAAAAGTGGCTGCCGGGGTCACCAAACGTAGAAAGATCAATATTAAAATATGATTTTGGGATATTTCCATATATATATACACTATTTAAAATTTTTTATTTATATGAGTAATATCATAATATACAGTATGTTAGTGGCATCGTTTTTCACTACTTAGAAACGGTCAATCTTTCAAACGGGCATAACCCTTCAACAAGACATCAGAAACTCCCATTCTCCTATTTTCTAAAGCTGCAATCAAGTCTCTAAGAACTACAGATTGTTCCTCACGAGCTTCTCTATATCTGATACCGTTGTCACCACGTGAATCAATCGCATTTGACACGCTTGAAGATGATTGCATCCAAGAGTATTTCTTCTTTTTGGAACCACTCATCATCAACGAAGCAGTTAAATTTGTTTGTTTGTGATCCTGTACCAACTCTTCTTCCTGTTTGTTCTCTTCCAATCCTAAGAATATCCTTCTTCTATGTCGTTTTTCTTCTTTTTCTTTGTGTTTAAACGCCAAATCTCTTAACGCTTTTGATATTTCCGACTTGTTATTTAGGTTTGATTTTGAGATTTTGGATTTACTGTTTTTGTTTTGTTTATTTCTGGCTTTTGAGCTATCATCATGGTATCTTATATGCCTCATCATGACAACGGTGTCAGAGACAATTTGTGTCATATAATGTTGGCAAGAGGCAGAAATCAAGTTGGCAACGTCGTGCTCCATTAAAACTGATTTAATACCTTGTTCTTCAAGTGTCTTGCTCATAAACCAGTTTAGCTGATTTGGATTTATGAAAGTGTTTTGCTCAATTTGCCTTTTAGAAATCGATAATCCTGTTGTCATGGCTTCTTCTTCTGCACGTATATTGACACCAGAAGCTGCAACTGCATCAGATAATGCTTCGTGATTCTCGGACTGTAAAGATTTGTTGGTTGATTTCTTTTTAGTAACATTTTGGGTTAAAGCAGGTGTCTTTATATTGGCAGCAGTATTTACAGTATCATTTGCAGTGTTGTTATTCACAGAAATCGCCTCTCCTTGTGTTGATGTTAAATTTGAGCCAGTGTTTGTATTTGGAGAGGGCTGTACTTCGTCTGATAAAGAAGCAGGTATTACTTGTGGCGATGGTTTTGACATCTTCACCTGTCTGTTTATCACAACTGCAGCGTGGTGTTTCCTCTTGCACTAACTTCAATCAGTCTTGTTCTTCTTCATGTTCTCTGTTTGTTGTCCTGTGTGTAATATCTAATTAAATTCCACGCCCCGATCGACGCTTTCCCGAATAGGAAAAAAAACTTTTTTTTTCTTTTTCTTTTTTTTCTTTTTTTTTTTTGAAAAGATTTTGATTTTTTTTTCCTTTTTTTCAGTTTCCTTAAAGAACCTATATGCTCAAAACCTTCAAGCCGTAGTTAAATCATTGGATAACTTTGGAATAATGGCATCTACAGCTGGAAAAGAATTGGTTAATTTTTCAACGCACGAAAATTTTACAACTAGACTTATTCTTGCAACACTTTCAGGAAAATCTATCAAGATCTCAAATATACGTTCAGATGCTTTAAATCCAGGTTTAAAAGATTATGAAATCTCCTTTTTAAGATTGCTAGAATCAGTCACTAATGGTTCTATTATTGAAATATCATATACGGGTACATCATTGATTTACCGTCCAGGTTTGATCATAGGTGGTTCTTTCCAACATAATTGTCCTACATCTAAATCGTTATCATATTTTATTATTCCAATGTTGATGTTGGCACCATTTTCTAAAAAGAAATTTTCAATTGTTTTTAAAGGTTTAACATCAAATAAAAATGAAGTTGGTTTGGATTTTATTAAATGGGGTTACATTCCTTTGATGGACAAATTTGGTATACGTGATGTTGAATTACACACTTTGAAAAGAGGTTCATTTCCAAATGCAGGAGGTGAAGTCCATTTACTAGTTAATTCTCTTATTCCACAACCTATAACTGTCCATTTGTTAGAAATCCCAAATATATCATCAATAAGAGGTATTGCTTGGTGTACGCGTGTTTCTCCTTCTGTTGTTAATCGTTTGGTGGATGCGTCAAGGACAGTTTTGAAGCAAACAGGTTGTGAAGTTAATATTACAACAGATGTCTGGAGAGGAGAAAATTCAGGTAAATCTCCTGGATTTGGTTTAACATTATTCACAGAATCTAAAAAAGCTCCATTGCGATATATATTAGATGACGTTGCACAGAGTGGTGAAACACCTGAAGATTTGGCAACTGAAGTGTCATATAGGTTTTTAGAATTGATTCAAAATAGTGGATGCTTGCCTAGATCACAGTTGGAAATGGCATTCATTTTTATGGTAATAGGTAAAGAAGATATCGGAAGATTAATCATCAATAAAAATCAAATAGACGCAAATCTTGTTAAATTGATGAGAGATATAAAGCTTATATTTAATACCGAATTTTACTTCCAAGAAGACGATGATTCTGAAGATTCATTAATTGCGACTTGTAAAGGTATCGGATTCACCAATGCTTCTAAGAAAATTGCATGATTCATTTGTACATAAACGAACAGATTGTGTAACAGAAAAAATAAAGATAAGTATTTATAGAGACGTAGATTATATATTTTCTAGTAAAAACAAGGTGAATTTAATTTAATTCTTTTTGTTTGTTCAATTCCCTAGTGGCAAATCTTTCAAATCGTTAAACAATCTTTGAATAGAGTCGTTTTGCATTTCGAAATATTTGCTTCTCTGATCAAACCAGTTTTGAAATACCTCACTAATCATGTATTTAGTTTTTTGAAATAACTTAAATTCATTTACAAATGTTGTCTTGACTAAAATTATTCTTGATATCAACATACTAAGTTGATCCATCGATGTGGTTAAGGTACTGATATGTTTATCCACTTCAGACCCTCTGATGTCTGATTTCCTTTTAAGCAACAATATTCTCTCATTTGTTTTGATGATTCTCTGCAATAATATATGCATTTCTTTTTCACTTTCGGTTTTAAAAATGAATAGTCTCTCAATTAGGAAATGCAAGCTTATTAAATAGTCGTGAAACTTCTTCCAGGACTCAAGGACCTCATTATTTATAATCAACATTTCTTCTTCTTTCAGTTTTCTAGTACCTATAAAATATTTGCAAACCTGATATAGTATCGAATTTATTATGGAAGTGTTGTTTGTGTCTTCATCCACCTGTCTACTTTTGTTTTCAATTAAGTTGTCCATTCCAAAGATTTTATCATCAATTTTAATCAATTTATCTAAACACATTGAAAATCTTTGATGGTCAGCTGCTAAAGCAATTTCCCGTTTTTCGATTCTTTCAACTAACAAATAAAGTTTGGACCATGTTTCTGCTGATTTAGATAAACTATCATTTAAACCATTCACTCTAACTATAAACTCTTTATCTTTATAACGCGTAGGACTTTCATTCCAAATTTGATTTACATTATTGACGAATTCATCTCTGCTTTTAAATTTATTATTTGAGTTATGGGTTTCATATTGTTCTTCTTCTGTGGCTTCTTCTTCGTCATTATCGTCATATTCACTGTTATCATCCCTTAACCCTTTTAACACCTCTGATAAATCAATTTTGAATCTACGTGGCAAGTTGACTCTAATGCCATCAAATTCATCGTTAAGCTCTATATTTGCAAATTTTTTCCAATTATTGAAATCATTTGGAACAGTTAAAAACATGGTCACCAAATTTTCTTTTGAAAGAACAGGATGTTTACATAATTGATACAAAAATCTCTCAAGTCCTCTCCTTCGTTTTTGCAAAAACAAAACATCGTTAGATGATGCTACTGAAAAAAAATAAATAATGTTAGTATAATTATTAAATGAGATTGATAGAAAAATCATTGTTTATTAAAAATGTTGCAAACTTACAAGCAAATTTTTTGGGTGGTAGTTCAGGAATCAATCTGAATGGGTATTTCTTCCATAATGCTTCCACTAGCCAAGCAAAATCACTGTATCTTCTAATTACTTTAGTGTCTTCTTCGTTGGTTTTTGATTTCACTGTGTTCAATTCATTGCTAAATGACAGGCTGTGGCAAATTAAATAGTTAATATGTTTAAAAACTAATCCTTCCTTTTCTGGGATTTCTCGTACTTTAACAACTAATCCATCTTTGGAGTTTTTCAAACTTAATGGGTTAAAATGACGGACTTCTTCGTCTGACCATATTCTAACTTCTAAAGGATTGGTGGAATTTTCATTTTCGTAATCTTCTTGCTCGTCTTCTTCATCCTCCTCGTTGTCATTTTCATTTGAATATCGATTGTTATTGTATTGTGAATAATTATCTTGTGTGTTGCTATGTGATAAAACATTCTGACCTTTCTGTTTTATTGTTAAATTAGCTATTTTATCTAAAGTTGAATCACTCTTAGCAGATTTTTGATTTGAAGAATTGTTACTGGATAAAATATTAAAAGAGTTGTAGTCTCCCCAGTTATTATTTGGTATATAACCAATTGGATCGACTGATCCTACAATTGAATCCATCATAGAGGAAGCATTTGAATCCCCGAATATGTTAATAGTTGTAGCAAGACTGTTACCTAAGCTGTCTGAAATTGGAGAAATTTTGGTGCTTGCATCATTTGAATCTTTATCAATGTTGCCGTTATTGCGCTCAGCCCAAGGATCTACATCAGAGTTGCCATTGGACAATCCAAATTTAAAAGACATTGATATATATCTATATGTAAATCACTTTTGTTTGTTAAAAAAACTAAGAGAAGCACACAAGGGAAAAGGGTAAAGGGTAAAGGAAAAAGGGTCGCAGTTGTGATACACGATTGTGTATATTTTTTTACTTACAATAACACCTGTCGCTCGTTTATTACGTAACATATGTTTTAGATTGCTCATCTTTATGAAGCCAGATAAACAATTTGATAATTATGAAATAGATGTCAGTGATGGTATATTGATAGTTTTTGGTTCACTAATTATGAGTTTACAAACTTGATACAGTTTTAAAATTTGCTTAGCTGGAATGCTTTTTTTCTTAAATAATTTTGAAATCTTTGACGCAAAAGATACAAAAAGGTAACATTCTTTGTAAAGAAAAAGCACATTCCGGTTTCCTTCTAAGATGTAACTGAAAATACAGAAAACAACTAGGCAAATCAAGTACCACCACAACTAGTTGTATTATCTGAGTGGCAAAATTCTAATAAACACGCCACAACATAGCACCATGTCGTGCCATCACGAAACTCAAAGCCAAACAAAACGAGATAGCCTCGAAAAAGGATAAAGAAAAAATAAATTGGTTTTACTCAATTCCGGAATGATAAGGAAAAGAAACTGATATAGTAATTTATATTTCTAGTAACGTATAGTCCATTTAAGAACTATATTAATAATTACACAAGAAAAGCAATGATTTCTGAATTCCATACCTTAAATTCCGGAAACAAAATTCCATCAATTGGATTAGGTGTTTATTTAACACCAGTCGACATAGCCAGAAAAGTTGTAAGAGAAGGATTAAATGTGGGTTATAAACACGTTGATTCTGCTCAATTATATAAAAATGAACACGAAGCATGTGAAGCAATTGCCGATTGGATAAAATCAGATCCAAAGAACCACAAAAGAGAAGATATTTTCTATACTACAAAAATTTTTGATGATAATCATGGTTACGAATTGACCAAAAAGGCAGTTGAGGTTTCATTAGAACGTGCAAAAGATATTGGATACATTGACATGGTTTTGATGCATTCACCACAGTCCAATTATGAGAAAAGACATGGCTCTTGGATGGCGTTACAAGAAGCTGTGGCTTCAGGAAAAGTCAAAAATATTGGTATTTCTAATTACGGTGTCAAACACATCAAAGAATTATTAGCGTATCCTGATTTAGAAATCAAACCAGCAGTTAACCAGATCGAGCTACATCCTTGGTTATGCAGAAAAGAGTTGGTTGAATATTGTAAATCTGAAGGAATCGCAATTGAAGCTTATTCACCACTAGTTAAGGGTAGAAAATTCGATGATGAGTTACTTTTGAAGTTGGCTGATAAATATTCTAAAACACCTGCACAAATTTTAATCAACTGGTCATTATGTAAAGGATTTATTGCATTGCCTAAAACAATCACAGAATCCAGACTTTTACCAAATCTTGAAGCAGGTGATTTTGAATTATCAGAGGAAGACATCAAGAAGTTAGATAATAAAGATGAGTATTTAACTACTGGCTGGGATCCAACCGTTTACCCGCTAGATAACGAATAGGTCTGATTATATATTTTTTATATCTACTCTGTATGCAGTCTTCGGAATGAAGATACTGTGTAACTCGATTTTATCTGTGTTTCCTAGATGCTTAAAAATAAAACGAAATTTTTTGTTTCTGCCGTGTGGCACAGGTCACGTGAAATTGGCGAGGCTGAGTGTGGCTGATTACTGCAAACGGCAAGTTCACACCCTATGTTCTCGTTGAACTGTGTGACGGAGTTTAAATGTTCCATTGCTACATTCATCCAAAACATAAACTGTTACAGCTAGCTCTAGCTTTCATAAAAAAAGCAATTCATGGAACTATTTTTCAAAATCTATTTAAATTGATACAAATCCAATATTTCGTGTAATGGTTTCCTAAAGTTTAAATCAAAAATTTTCAGCTTCATACACTTAATTTTATTTTTGAAAAGTAAAGGTTAAGATGTCCAAATTCCAACCTTATATGGAAAAGGAAGAAGCTTCTGAGTCTGTTGTTATATCAACATCTTCAATTTCAAGACACATTTCTTCTCGTGATGCCGATGCAACTTTAAAATTTATGGAAGAAAATGATGCGGACGTTCCAGAAATTACACCTGAAGAAGAAAAAAAATTAGCAAAAAAAGTTATCACAGTTATTTTACTTCTGACAGCAACGACAGATTTGTTGCTTTACTCAGATAAAGCAACTCTATCTTATGCTTCTATTTTAGGACTTTGGCAAGATACAGGACTGACACAAAACAAATATAACAACTCGTCCACTCTATTCTATGTTGGTTATATTGTTGGCCAAATTAATTTACTATTAGTTCAAAAATTACCTATCGGAAGGTTGATGACAGTGATTTCCTTGTTGTGGTCCATTATTGTATTTTTACATTGTACTGCTAGCAACTATCAAGGTATATATGCATTAAGATTCTTTTTGGGTTTTGTTGAAGCTGTTGCTGTCCCTATTTTAAACACTACAATGGGTCAATTTTTAACTGCCAATGAGAAAGCTGCTACTGCACCATTATTCTATTCTACTTGTTTAGGTGTTACTATTCCAGTTGGTTTCATTGCATATGGTATTTTATATGCCAAATCAAGTGTTCCTATTTGGAAACTATTTTTCATCATTATTGGTGGCTGTACATTCCTTTGGACTATTGTTATATTTTTTCTATATCCAAACAATCCTACAGAAGCTGTGTTTTTAAACAAAAATGAGAAAGTATGGGTTATTAGGAGGGTTCAGAATACCACAGGAGCATCAATCGAACAAAAAAGTATAAAGAAGAAGCAAATCAAGGAAGCGTTGCTGGATCCTATTTCTTGGTTATTTTTCTTCTTTTTTTTACTACAACAATTAGCTAACAACTTACCTTATCAACAGAATTTACTTTTTGAAGGTATTGGAAGAATCAACAATCTTGATTCCACTTTAGTTTCTGTTGCATCTGGTGGTTTTGCAGCTATCTGTTGTTTCATTGCAACTACATTTTTATTTTTCAAACCAAATTATACAGCTTTTTCAGTGGTATTCTGGACTGCTCCATCATTTGCTGCATCTATTGCAGTTGTTACAATTCCTTGGAATGAAAAAATTGCTTTATTAGCGATGTTATGTTTAGCTTCACCATTATTTGGTATTCCATGGATTTTAATGTTTTCTTGGAATTCAACTTCTTGTTCAGGTTATACTAAAAAAATAACAAGAAACGCAATGGTAATGGTTGCGTATGGTGTTGCCAATATTATATCGCCACAATTATGGCAAGAAAAAGATGGCCCAAGATACATTCCAGCATGGATTGTCCAAATCGTTCTTTCATTTTTTATTGCCCCAATGATCGCATTGGTTATTTGGTTTATTTTAAGTAGGAGGAATATAGTAAGAAAACAGCTTATACAAGAACAAGGTGAGAGTAAAGGTTTTGTCACTGATGAAACAAAAGGTGAAATAGAAGTTAACACCGCCGTTTTAGATTTAACAGATTTAGAAAATGATAAATTCATTTATCCACTCTGATTTAATAAACACTTTATAAATTTATAATTTTTATGCTATTACTTTTCCATATTTTCTTTCTTTTATACAATAATAATACGATTACAAAAATAGAAACCGTTAGACAGGTCAAAGAATAGCTCTTATGACCATATCTAGCTGCAGTATATGGTGCCCTTAAAGTTTATTAAGAAAATAATGTTACACCAGTGCACTATATCACGAAATTTTACAAAAAAAAAGGGAAACTCAGCCGCAGTTCCCTAAATAGGAAATGATCTCACACATTTTGTGTGGTGGCAAAAAAATGTGGCTATCTGTTTAAACTGTGTACATTGTTAAACTGAGGATTGGAGTACTAGCATATGATGATGATAATGCAACCATCCCTTACACAGTACGCAATCTGTAAAAATCCAAAGATGTGTGTAATAAGCCACAAATCAATAGATCATCACATAGATGATGTGGCAAATTGTGGACATGCAATTTTTGCAACACATTTTGCTCATTTATAATAAGATCCTAGAATCCTGTTTACAAAATAGCTTACACATTGTAAAATTTTCTATTCTTACTATTTGCTTTTCTCTTTATTTTACTTTACTTCTTTTGTTTAATATTTAAAACCACCAGCATTTCAGCAATGACTTTTGAAAATTATAACGAAAAAGTTGTTGTGCCTAAATATAACAATGAAAAAAGTGTGGGTACTTATGAGTACACTAAAAACTTACTAAAAGATCCAAAATCAAGAAGTATAAACTATGTAAGGGGGTTATTTCCATTCATTGATTGGTTTCCTCATTATCCAAAAAATTGGAACTGGGTTTTATCTGATTTCATTACAGGTGTTACTGTTGCTATTGTTTTGGTTCCACAATCCATGTCATATGCTAAATTAGCAGAGCTTTCACCCCAGTTTGGATTATATTCTGCATTTGTCGGTTTGGTATTTTATTTTATATTTGCTACTTCAAGGGAAATTTGTATTGGACCTGTTGCTGTTTTAAGTATGGAAGTTGGTAAAATTGTGTCTCGAGTTCAAGAAAAATACGGCAATGAATATTCTGCAAATGAAATTGCTACAAGTCTTGCTTTGGTTTGTGGTGGTATTGTTTTAGGAATTGGTTTATTGAGGCTAGGTTTTATAGTAGAATTGATCTCATTGCCTGCTATCATGGCATTCACTACAGGATCGGCATTCAACATTATTTGTGGACAATTACCAGGTTTGATGGGATACAGTTCAAAAGTCGACACACATCATTCTCCAGCATACAAAATTTTGATAAATTTCTTGAAAAACTTACCTAATACAAAAGTTGATGCTGCTTTTGGGTTAACAGATCTATTCATCCTTTATTTATGGCAATTTGTTGCTGAATATTTTATCAAGAAATATGAAAAAAATCCAAAAACAAAATTAGGATTAACCTATCTTTTAAACTTAAGAACTGCATTTGTTATCATCATTTCAACTTGTATATCATTTGGTGTTTTGAGAAACGATCATAGTAGCACAAAACCTTACAAAATTATTGGTAATATTCCTGCTGGTTTGAATCATGTCGGATCGTTTAAACCTCCAGCTAAGCTTATCAGTAGACTGGCCTCAGATATTCCAATCTGTACAATTGTTTTAGTTTTGGAACATATTTCAATTTCAAAATCGTTTGCAAGATTAAACGGGTATAGGGTCAATCCAAATCAAGAATTCATTGCAATTGGATTTACGAATATGGTGGGAACATTTTTTGGTGCTTATCCTGTTACTGGATCATTTTCTAGAACTGCACTTTCAGCAAAATGTGGTGTCAAAACTCCTTTCAAATCTGCTTTCTCTGGTGCTTGTGTTTTATTAGCCATTTACTGTTTTACCAGCGGGTTTTACTATATCCCTAGCTCGACATTATGTGCAATCATTATCCATTGTGTTACTAGTTTGCTTTCACCATATACCCTATCTTTACAATTGTATATGTACCATCCTATTGATTTTGTTATTTTTATTGTTGGTGTTTTTGTTTGTATCTTTTCTTCAATTGAAAATGGTATCTACTGGGCTATATGCGCATCATGTGCAAACATCTTATGGAGACAATGCATTACAAATGGCTCATTCTTAGGCAGAATCAAAATGACAAAAGTTAAAAATCCTACATTGGTTGACCCAGTTTGTGAAGATTCATCACCTGAATTAATATCCAATTCAAAAGATTTAGACTATGCATTGTCTATAACCGGTGACAGTTCAATTGCTTCAAACAATAACTTCTCATATAAATGGGTTGCATTACCATCAGAAGAGTTCAACCCGAGCTTTATCCACACTAGATACATTAATGAAGATATTTACATTGAGGATCCACCTCCAGGTGTTTTCGTTTATCGATTATCCGAAAGTTTTATTTACACCAACTGTTCTGCCCAAATAGATAATATCAACTCCAAAATAAGAAAGTCTGTAAGGGCACATGATAGTGATAGAGAAAGATTATGGTGTGAATATAAATTCAATGATTGGAAGAAAAAAGATAACGAAGATGATACTAAAGAACTTTTGCCCAAATTAAGATTAATTCATTTAGACTTCTCTCAAGTGGTGGCTATTGATGCTACATCTATTCAAACATTGATAGATTTGAAAAACACCATTGACAATTTTGCTGGTTCAGAATGGGAGCTACATTTTAGTGGTATTATTAGTCCTTGGGTATTAAGAGCATTAAAAAATGCAGGATTTGGAAGATCAACCCATGTGAATGTAAATGTGGCTATAAAGGAATACATGTACAATAGTATATTGAAGCAAAATTCTGACTACTCAGAAAGTGACGGAGACTTTGAAGGAAATCTAGAGGTTGCGTTAAGCGATGGAAGTCTACTACCTTTAGCAGATACAGATTATCCATTTATCCATGAAGAAATTCCTTCATACTCTGAATATTATTGATAACTTTATAATTATTTAGAATTTTGCATTTTTATATATAGATTATAGCATTAATTTAATTTTAACTTACGGAAGGAAAAATAAATACCTACCCTCTAAAAGCCTATGTTTTTATGTCCTTGAAACTGGAAACAGTAAGTAGAAAGTATGGAAATTTCTTTTGATATCTAATACACAGTTAATATACTCTAACTCTTACACATTTTTTCAGCGATAGTTTGCTAATTCCATATATCTGTCTATCAAACATGATTGACCATATCTATTTTTATTTTTCATTCGGTTTTCGATAAGTTACTATTGAATTAATTAATTGTTTTCGGTCGTTGCAAATCTTTTTAAAATAACCGTATAAATGTACGATATATTTTTCATGAAATAAAGGGAAAACAGTGATTATAGCTTCCACTGGAGATGTAATAAGCTCTTTAAATGAACACATATATAGTTCCTTTTGGTTACCTTTATTTTGCTTCAGCAAATCTTTTAAGATGAAAACATAAGAAGGTTTTTCATGTGATTATATATTTCAAACGCAAGGTAAAATTAAAATCAGTCAAGTTTCGATTGGTTGTTTTGAAAATATTTAATTTTTCTATTTGAGCAACTTCACAATGGCTCTTTTGAAGCCAATATTTTGTGAATTTTCACCTGTAAGATTTTCAATCGACATACAAACAGCCAGGTATAAATATATTGCAGATAATTTTGCGCATTTTATGCAAATGTAATAAATACTCAAAAAGAGTCCAGTGTTTTTGCCAGAATAATGCAACAGTCTTTGAGAAAATGCAACAATGTTTTCAAAATCATATTAACAATTCGCCTAGTATTTGAAAAACAATCAAAATTCCTGGCAACTGGTGTTTCCAATAGTATTCTAATTCGGGCGTTGTTTTTAGGCTAAAAATATGCATATAAAAGTATGGTGTTTGTAATATCCACTCTGGAAATGGTTTCTATTTTGATTTCAGTTCTATCAGATATAAAATAAGAGTCTTGTTTAATAAATTTATCACTTACTACCTATATTTAACAGTTTGATTGTAAAACTTTTAGAGAAAACTAACCTTCTTATTTACATTTATGCAGGATACACTAATATTGCATCATTTTAATAAAATTCAATCCTAGTCCGGCATGAAATCGTTATAAAAGTCATGTAAATAAAATATTTGGACAATACCCACTAAAAAACCTTACATTTGAAGGTAATTAGTTGGGCAACTATTATTGAATGTATAGTTTATCTTTCCACTGCAAAAAAATTTCAGCATGTATAAATCGTTCAATTTCTTGGTGGTTCTTTTAAATATCTCAGATAGGTATTTATTGGAAACATAATCTTCGTTGACAGTTTCGTTTATCATTATTGTTCCTCAATCAACTTAGTATATGTGCACATCTCAGGAGTGTACATATAATGTTTTGAAATTCCTGTTTTTCCTTTTGTCTTTGTGAATTTCAGCACCTAACCAACAAAATATGATATAATGCTACTGGAAACTGATGTACGAGTGATATTTAATTTCATATTCTCTTTATAACGCTCAACCATTGTTTAAATTTTATTGATTACCTATATGAGATTCTGTCGGCCGGAAATTGTTTCATTTGCTGTTAGCTTTAAAATTGGCTGCATCAAAAGTTGACTCCCGAGCTTGGCATTTCGAATTTTAAATCTGTAAGATCTGCTTGGAGGTCCACTTTACAAACCTTAAAACTTACTTGTATTTTTTGGATATGGATCTTTCATTGAAGTCTCTAATAATGGAATATTTTTGCTGAAAAACAAAGTGGTAAGTTCAAGCTGCTCCAAAAAATGGATGCATTTGGGATCTTGCTGTCTTTGAAAAAGAAAAAGAAAATCAGAAGAAAAGAAAGAAACAAAATGATTAGTGCTCAGTATTCACTCAACCCTGATCCGCAAGTTGTGCGGTAACAACATGAACTATGCATGTTTCATCGCACGCACTAGGTTTGTCATGAAATAATTTGTACTAGCCGTTTATGTACTGGTTACTTATATATTGAGACATCATACAGGCTTTCAACGTCTTGATTACGAGCTTTTAGAGTTTTATTGAGCAACACTTTTTTATCAACTCTAAACTCAGTTATTCTCAGACAACTTTTGAGTATCTATTTCTACATCTTAAGTAGTTGAGCATTCAATAACGGAAGAACAGGAAAAAGGAAAACAAAATAATAAACCTGAAATATAGAGAGTCAAACTCTCTAATTACCTTGTCAATGTTACTAATAGACCTTAGATTTTTTAAAAGGAGCTAAAAACAATATCAATAAAGTTCTATAGGCCCAGTAATAGTTTTACAAATATCTAAGAAAATACTGTTCCAAATTTGAATTTCCTGAAATGCAGTATCACACTGATTTTAAACTCATAAATGTTTTAAGGTCAACAGTAGGAACAGGCATATCATAATACTTTTATTAGCTACGGCAGCTAATTTGAGTGTATGTACTCTACGGCTCACTCAGAGCTACTACGTTAAAGAAACACTGACATTAAAAACGGAATTATCCAGTAATACGATAATAGAGACAGCAAATATTTTTTTAGTATTAGTAATATTTATTTAAAACTTGAAAATAGAAATATAAAAAACCAATCGAATAATAATTCAACGGAATGAAACATATATGAATAAACGTCTCAATTATAAAATGTATAAATGCATTGGAAAGGCCAAAAGATTACCAAATTTGGTACTCATCAAAAAAGTCAATACTTTTGTCCCACTTGGTAACACTACTACCAAGAGTATGTCTAATATCATCCATAAGTCTTGGAGGACCACACGCCATTATACCAACGTTTGAATAAGCTGAGTTATTGACACTGCCTTCGATAATATCTGAAACATTTGGTCTGCCATAACGAACATTAATATTACAATTACCAAGGCAACGGGTTTTTTCAGGATCATCTTTTTCGGTCTCAGAACCAGTTGATTCAGTTTCAGTTGACTCTGCAAGTAGTTCGGTTAATGTATAAGTTTTTTCAGAACCACTTTCTCTTGTAACATAAACATCGATATCAATGGTAACATTCTGAATTAACTTTGCATATGCCTTGACAGAATCCAAGGTTTGAGAGATCCAAACAAGTTTACCATTTGAAACAAATGACGCTCCTTCTAAAATACCTGGAATACCGGAACCACCTGCAAGAAGCAAAGCATCATCATATTTCTTTAACTTAGAGCAATTCTCTCCACCATAAGGACCTTCAAAACAAACTCTGCAACTCATTTTACCACCAGCAGCTTTTAATTTGTTCCAGATTCTATAAGTAACTCCTTTTTTAACTTTAATGTAAGCACAGATATTATTACCTTCGACAACAGTTGTGAATGGATGATTCTCCCAAAAGATCCAACCTGCAAAATAAACGTAGGAGTATTGACCAGCTCTATGTAACCACCACTTTGGTCTTGCGACTTCAACTTTGAAAAGCTCATCACCGACAATGGTAATATCTGCATTTCTGAAACCAAAAGCAGACATTCTTATTACACGTAACAATCTATCGAAGAACCAAACACAACAGGAAGCAATTAACCATTCACACCAACCTAATTCTCTACAATGATACCAGCACATAACAATGAAACAAACTGCAAATACAACATGAAGGGTTAAGAAGTATTCGTAATAGAAATTTCTAAATGGATGATAAGCAAAAATCAAAATGACACCTGCAAAGACAGTAGCAGCAACACCACAGGCAAAATATTCATCCTCTAAATAATCTTTATAGTATGGAGCACATATGATAGTATAAGCAACCGAATGAATAACGGCATCTAAAAACATCCAGTAAGCAACTATTTTGTGGAAATGTAAAAATGTTGAGTAAGACCAACCAGTAATATATAACAAGAAGTTGTTTCTACCGGCAAAAGCAACCAACAAAGGAATTTTACCGAAAGCCATAATACCTGATCTATCTGCAACATGTCTGTGCCAAGCAGCTTTGTCCGAAGCAAACAATGCACCACCTTTGTATTTATAATCCGCACAATAGAATGCTATTTGCAAAGCAAAGATAAAGACATCAGTGATAAATTGGATTCTATTTGGGAAAAGCATCGATAAATATTTGTAGCCATAAATTTCAGAAAACTTTCCGTTTGGAAAGACAGTTGGGAAGATAACATATTGCTGAATGTATTTGGATATGGTTGAATTATTAAGTGATTTTGCAATAGATGTTTCTCTAAAGAAATTATGAAATGCACTAATGATGATCAATAATAAGAAGAAACCACAAAAACCAACTGAGAACCAGGTACCAGAATCTAGATTGTAATAGAAATTTCTGTAACCAATATATGTTGGGCGCAAAGCTTGGAAATCGGAGTTAATTGGAGAATAAATTGGCAATGATGCGTTTTTAACATCAGCCATAGTGATAAAATGTTCGGTAGCATTTGAATTTTGTTCTTTGAAATAATTCCAATCAACCTTATAGCCGGAATATGCGTCACAATAATACTGCATAACTTTATAAACTTTTTTCATATAACCATCAGAGGTATCTTTAGATAAAGCATCAACACATAACAATAATGTTCCAGTAGCAGGAGGATATCTACACATCAAATCGTAATATGATGAATATGGACCTTCCTCTGTAGGTGTGTAGTCAAATACCAGCTTACTGAGAAATTGACGACAAGTGAAAACTTCTGCCTTACCAGTATCTTGGTACCTTGGAGTTTTGTACTCAGCAGATGCTGTCGTTAACGAAACAAAAAGTGAAAGAATGAGATAAGCCAGATACTTCATTGACATCATGATTAATTGATCACAAAACTAGATGCTTTGAGGCTTTATTGCTTATAAATTAATACAAAAAAAAAGAGAGAAACTAGAAAGAAAAAAAAAATAGCAGATACATATTAAATAATTTGACTTTTTATATTAAAAGCATAGTTGGTAGAAGTTTTATCAATTGGGGGAAACACTAATCTTTTAAATAGTTTAGAAAACTGGAAAATGGGGAAAAAAGGGGGATAGCAGGAAACCAATCTGAAAAAGAGACGAATTACAATTGAGTAAAATAGCCAAATCACAAGGGACTGCCCAAAAAGGCAATATTCTCTCTTCTGCTTTGAAAAAATAAAACACAAAATTAAACGTTTATGCAACATTTCAATGTGTGAAATGGTTTAAACGGTGTGAATTATTTGTGAGGCTCATAAAACAGGCCAATAATTTTACAATTTGCAGGGCTAAAATTGTGCAATCTACAAGGCTAAAATTAATGAATATAAAATGCTGTATTGTATTTAAGCGTGAATGGTCCATTTGCTACAAAAAAATGTCAAAATCATTGTGCATCATCACTCCCTATTGTTCCTGGAGGATTTATCGGTAGCGCGGCTAATCAGACCCCCATTTTGTGTCAAACTTTGAGCACAACTGGAAAATTCGTACCCAATTTTACATGATTTATTGGAGGGAAAATTCCCATCTCAGATCTGTCAAACGGAAAATGGGGCTATCCAGAAATAATGTGACATTTCAGCAATGCTTTAGGTGGTATAGTACTGTGTTTTGATATGCTGGATCACTGCTGGATGACTCTGTAAATTTCTTATAATTCCATATATGCAATATAGAGAGAGGGTCCAGATTCGCATCGTGGGGCATTTTCACAAGTCTGTTTCTATCGGGTGAAAAACAAGCTCGAACGGCTATTAGCAAAATTCTGTGCTTTTGCCGATCAGCAACCTTGTGAACAGATGTATTAAACCTTCCCAATTGGCTACCGTTAGAAGCACAGGCAATACCATTTACAGTTGTAAAATCTACTTGCCTTTTACAAAATATTAAACTTATTGACTTGAACAGCAATACCCAAAACGGGGTCCGACTGTGTGTTTGCAAAGCATGAAAAGCCGTTTCAAAAGTTTTAGAATGCTTTTAAGAAACAAGAACTAAGGAAAAGTGAATAGCAACAGGTCAAAATGTTAACAAAAATTTTCTGATTTTAGGAGTACTTTCAAAATAATTTTATGTGCTCTGGATGTGAAGTTGCTTAGTTTTTTAAAAAATGCACCAGATTCTAGATCCAATCTTGTTCTAAAATAACTATTTTTTTGTGTGTAGTTATTACTTATACGTATCGCCTTTTACGTTTTGTTCCTATAGAAATTAAATATATTTTAATATGATTTGGATGAATATACAGACGCTGGGGCTGGTTTACTTCTAATACTGGCAGGAAAACAGGTCATTAATAAAAGCAAAAAAAATAATAATAATAATAAAAATGACTCATTTAATCATATTATGTGCTATTATTCTCAACACGCTGTTTTTTTATTAGACTTATTCTGTTTTATTGGCAACAAGATATAGAATGTTTTAAAATTACATAAATGAAAGATAATGTTTAATGTACCAAGAAAAACAATGCTTTCATGGGTTCAGAAATACCCGAAACTAGTATCATTTGAAGTCACCACTTTAAAATACATTCTCTATATTTTAATGGTTAAATAAATGCTTTAAAAAGTTATCAGTTATCAGTTGTTGTTAAAGACAAAAGAGCTAGGAATGTAGCAAAAAGAAATGGGTTTGCCGATTTTAATAATGCTTTTGTGATTATATGTAGTTTTATAAACCGAAATGCACATCGATCAAAAGGTACTGCAGTAGCATTACAATATTTGAAAATACTATTAAATAGAATAGTATTGAGGTGCGATAATCAGCTAAACAGAATTGCTGTTGTCTAAAATATGAATCATAAAACTATATACAGTATATAAATCCAATCGATTCTACATAATATGCTTTTTAGTATAACAAATAAACATAAACTATAACCTGAATTCTATTTTACACAAATGTTCTAGAGTGATATAAGCAAATAACAAATTGAATAATAAAGGATCAGTTAAAATTGAAATAAATTAAACGGTTAATATAAGTTTACTAACTAATTAATGTCCAAACAAAAGTTATTTATTTTCGGTAATATATTTAGCAATAGTTTGACATGCAAAAAACATATGATATAGGGAATAAACAATGGAAAACTATTTTATTTTAATAAGCTATTCTTGCAAAACTTTATTATGTTCTAATATTTCATATACTTAGTGTAGCTATTAATACTCTTAATCGTACCAAGAAATAAATTAATGTATTAAAATTGAAAAAGATATGCCAGGTTGAAAACTCTACTTGAAGTATTTGG